>JAUZST010008681.1:0-13433 GCA_034779995.1 Parotocinclus haroldoi
ATTATTTACCTAATTTTGCTATAATTTAATATACTTTTAAGTATTTATTTAATTAACATCTAGGCCACCCATGGAGGTTCCCACCTCCCGAGGTTTCTTCCTACCACTTTAGGGAGTTTTTCCTTTACACTGTCGCCCTGGGTTTGCTCAACTTGGGATTGGCCTTTTAAGATCATGTGTTACTGTAAAGCTGCTTTGAGACGATGCTACATTGTAAAAAAGCGCTACATAAATAAAACTGAATTGAATTGAATTATTATTTTCCCAACAATTTTTGTTTTGTTTATACTTATATCTGTTATTCAGCGATATCCCTAAGTGTCGTTAGCACACCCTACTGTGGTAATGTTCTCATCAAACCACAAGACTCTTCTCCCTGGGACAGGGGCAACTTATTATAATCACATTAATATGAGTGTTTGAGGAGTGTTTATAAACACTTTATGTTCCTCAAAGAAAGTCTTATTATAACATGCAAGATCGTCCCAGGAGGATCTCAATGTACTTTTCTGCATTAATGCTGCATCACAGAAGTGTAAATGACCTTTAACCAAGGGTCCGGACTCGATTCTGTACCATAATAGAGTGTGGCTTTTGGACTCGTTCATCATAACAGTCTGGATTCTCCTTTTTTAATCTTGTAATTTGGGATGTAATGAGGTTGTACTGGTTTGTAGTTGGGCTGAACTGGTTTGTATTGAGACTTTACTGGTTTGTATTGGGGATGTACTGGTTTGTAATGGGTATGTACTGGTTTGTAATGGGACTGTACCGGTTTATAATGGTTTGTAATGGGGAGGTACTGGTTTGTGCTGGTTTGCATTGGGGATGTACTGGTTTGTAATGGGACTGTACTGGTTTGTATTGGGGATGTACTGGTTTGTAATGGGGCTGTACCGGTTTATAATGGTTTGTAATGGGGAGGTACTGGTTTGTGCTGGTTTGTATTGGGGAGGTACTGGTGTGTAATGAAACTGTACTGGTTTGTATTGGGGATGTACTGGTGTGTAATGAAACTGTACTGGTTTGTATTAGAGCTGTACTGGTTTGTATTGGGGATGTACTGGTTTGTAATGGTTTGTGTTTGGGCTGTACTGGTTTGTATTGGGCATGTACTGGTTTGTATTGGGGGTGTACAGGTATAAACCCTGGAATTCTGATGGGTCTGAGCACATTCAAAAGCGCTCCAGCTGGGATATACATGTGTAAACACAACTGTAAGCTAGATATGTTCACTCATCTCTCTGATGTTTTGATCCCTGATGCTAATGCACATGCTTACCACAGCCAGGATAACTGTAAACAAAGTCAGTATACTGTTATTCTTATTCTACAGTCTCTAGATGTTTAAACTACAATCACAGCTACGACCTATCACCTCACAAAGCTATGCTCTGCCCTCCAAATGCCAATGCTAACCACATCCTGCAAAGCTGAGCTCATTCTTACTGACAGCTCCACAGTTGGATATTTTTTTATCTCGGTCTTTGCTCTCTCTCAGATAATGGTTACATCTCAAGATGAGCTTAATTAGTCTGTCAAAGAGACATGATGATCATTAATGCATGTGATTTAAGAACAGAGCTCAATAATAGGATCATGTTTGGGTTTTTACACCCAATTCCATCACCCCATGTGTTAAAATGTCACAGAACTGTTATTGTGTTTAGAGGAATATTTTGTATCTAGGCCGCCCATGGACGATGGGTCCCCTGTTGAGTCTTGGTTCCTCCCAAGGTTTCTTCCTACCATTTTGGGGAGTTTTTTTTTTCGGCTGTCGCCCTGGGCTTGCTCAACTTGAGATTGGCCTTTTAGATCATTGTATTACTGTAAAGCTGCTTTGAGACAATGTTACGTTGTAAAAAGCGCTATATAAATAAAATTGAATTGAATTAGAGCTGGGACCCGGAGGGGCTCACAATCTGGTACCGGAATGGTTGCCAGGCAGGACTCCGACGACCATCGACGGAGGCACCCTGGGAAGCACAGGGGATGGCACAGTCAGGGGCTCAACCACCAAAAGCACGTCTGGTCCTGCAAGACAGGAGAGAGAGAGAGAGAGAGAGCAGATGCAGCCCTGGACTCCGGATTGGGCCACCAACAGCGGTACAGCAGTCTCCAACCGGGTGTCCCAGGGAGTCCAGGGCCTCAGGGGCTACGACAGCCACGTCCTCCATCGCAAGAACAGGCTCCGGGGTCCGGTGCAGAAGCAGAATCCAGTACTGGGTCGGCGGGTCCGATGCTGGACACGGTTTGGCGGGTATGCTCAAGATGACTGTTTGGACAGGCTCCTGGGAAGACTCAGCCGTCAGCTATTGGGAGGTACCAGCAAGGGGGGCTGGGATTACCACTGTATCCTGAGCTGAAGCCACCATGGTCTGAGCTGATATGGTAGCCAGGGTCCTGTCCATACGCTGCAGGATATGAAGAAGGTGGAGTGACATCTCCTGCATGTTGCTGAGCACGTTCTGAAAAAGGCGAGGGTTGAACGCAGGCTGCGCAGGGTTGGGGGGTCGGGGGGACGAAAAGAAAAAACACCACTCACTACGTCCAAATCGGCCAGTTATTCTGTAGTGGCACCACGGTAACGCGGCGTGGGGAATGCAAAAATCACAAAAGGCGGACGTAAACGCAAGCAAGGTTCAATATAATCATGATCCAGGGAGAGCGGAAAAAGGTACAACATAAAATACAACCAATATGCAGTTGCAAAAACGGGGAAAACAAAAAGAGGATGGCGCTGAATAGCATGAAAAGAGCTAAAACGAGACAAAAGAATTACGAGGAGTTAAAGAGAGCCGGGAAACACGAGGGGACGGAAAGGAAATCCTGGAACCATAATAACTATCGCAGAAGAGAAGCTGGGGAGCGGCCTGCTAGGAGGGAAAACTGAAAGTAGAGCAGAAAAGAAGCTAGCATGGGAGGTACCCTGGGTGATGGCTGTCTGACGAGATGCGGTCTCATCATGACACTAGGCTAATACCAACACATTGAACAACACAACAAAGGACTGGGATACACAGAGGTTTACGTAACTACTCACTATTTCAGGAAAGCATAAACACACAGTACAGGGAGTTAATAACAGGCTACAAAAAACATAGGTCACAAAGTACAGTTAAAAAAAACAGGAGCAAACAGGTAAAACAGATAAAACAGTATCAAGTTTAGCAAGGAACCAAAACTATATATATGCAGCAAGACCCTACATGGTGGTGTAGCAGACTGTAATTAAACAGCATGCTGTGGAGGTAGAAAAGGGTCAGAACTTACCCTGAGTGGGATTGTGAAGCTTACAGGCTGTTCCCAGCAAAGTTAATCCTATTATTATTATGATTATTATTATTATTATTATTATTATTATTATTATTATCATGATCGTTATTCTGTCAGTTTCATGTTTGGTGTGTGTGATTCGTCTTATTTCAGTCACTTTTTTTTAGCAATCTTTTCCTATTCAATTAGCATTTCTCCAGTGTGACTGTCTCTATTAGTACAGACACGTCATACTGCATAAAGACGATTTTCACAATTTAAGGCAGTTGCTAATTATAATTGCATTATTCACATTCTGTCTTTGTTCACAAAAGTATTCTGTCATTGTCTTTCATTCCTTTAACTGTCCCAACCCTCTATCAGATAAAACACAGCCTCTAGTCATTCAAATTGTAGAATGTTCAAATAATATTGCAGATACAAGCAGGTCTATGAGTGACATGGATCAGTAGATAATAGAACACAATTAAGTATGCTGTCCTCCTCCAAACTCAAGCCTCGTGAACTTCAAGGTTTCAAATTGGCAAAAAAGAAAAAATTTAAATAAAAAGTGCTGATGAGCGAAACCCTGGTTTTTTTAAAAATTATTATTAGTTTATATTATTCCTGCAATCACCCTACCTATCACACTATGTGAAATCTGGCTGTTATTGCTCAGCAATATAGAATACATTTTTTTTATGGTTTTAGGGGGGCACTGCAATATTTTACTGGGTATGATGCCACGGCTGTACTGTACTGTACTGTACTGTACTAGCCTACATTCAAACAAAAGAGTAATGTTTTTAATATGAATTTCAGTTTGAGATGAAATAAGTAACTCCGCTCAGTTAATTTCCACACAGTTTGTATACTCAATATGTATTTTATCTACTTAATATTACACTCTTTGTAATTAAATGATACGCTTTATAATTTAAAAAAATAAATTTATCTAAATTAAATAAATAAATAAATAATACATTTAATCTGTTGTGCCATTCAACTGTATTTTCTTCCCTGTTGTAGATACTTATAATTATATATAAGCAAAATTACTGATGTGTATTATGTGTATTTAATTATCGCGCATACCACAGCCTTCTCTCACTGCACCAGTTTAAAAATAATACTCCAGCTAGAATAATTTATTTGCAGTTTAGCTGCCAAGTCATTTTTTACTCCTTGATGGAGGTTGATGACATACGTCAGCCTTTCCTCAGCCAGACCTGTACACGATTACACTTAATGCATCATCACCCCTGCCCGTTAGCTCTGTAATTATCCGTGTGATGTTTCTGGAGACGCGATGACTTGAAACTCATCACTGCTAGTGACTTTAGTGTCAGTTGCACAGGATTTAATGGACATTGTTGATTAAATAAGCAAGCATCATATATACATCTTGTGTAGGAGAAAAATGTTTATTTGATTGATAAATATGAAAGATAAAAAATCAATTAAATTATGTTCACTTTTGAGGCATATTTTTACAATATTAAATTTGATTGGTTTAGCGGTGGGTAGCACAACTGCCTCACAGTAAGAAGGTCCAGGGTTCATCCAGAGTGGAGCAGTCTGGGTCCTTTCTGTGTGGAGTCTGCATATCCTCCCTGTGTTTACGTTCGTTTTCTCCGGGTACTCCGTTTTCCTCCCACAGTCCAAAGACATACGTGTTAGGTTAATTGCCATCTTTAAAGTGGCTCTTATTGTGTGACTGTGTGTGTGTACCCTACGATGGATTGGCATCCCATCTAGGCTTGTTCCTGTCCTTACACCCAGAGTTGCTGGGTGCGCACCGGCTGACCCGCGAGCCCCTGTGGATTAAGCGGCGATGAATGAATTGTTTAACATGATAAACAACAATCCTAAAGCCAATAACCAACACATATGGCCAAAAAGCTCAATGCTTTACAAATCCCAGTGTTCACAACAAGCTTGTAATTTGATCAGCAGTGGTCTTGTACAACTATCCATTTCCCCATCACTAATAGACACTATATGGTCAACAATCTCTAAACAACCCTTCTGAACAGTGATTTCTTATATTGCAGTCACACTTAGTGCTAACGGTGAAAAATATAAAACATACAAGCACGGAATCTCAGTTCATCAGCTTTCCGAACTCCAAAAGTCCACGAAGATGTGACTTGATAACTTTTATACCATGAAATGCACCTGACATGAATACATCCTTTCCTTTTTGCCATATAGTTTGAACTTCAAAGTAAACACTGTATGTATGTGTTTATTTTGTATATTATTGATTACTATTTACAAATTCCACCCACACAACCATGTTCCCACACACATTTTCCATTGCGAGACTTATCGAGGTCAAATCTGCTATAAAACATGATAAATGTAAGCCATTACTGTTTTTTTATGCATTACACAGTTCAGTGAGGGGCAAGGAAAAACTCTATTACTCTTCTTCTACTCTAATGTCACACCTTAATAGTGAGGGGATGGGGGACCATTTTTGATAATGAACATGAAAAGTAGTTGTATAATATTATGTAATAGTCACGACCAAAAAGCAAAAAAGAAAAGGGAAAGTGGCATCTAACAATGAATTGAGAACTTTACTGAAGTAAGGCTGTTTTGCTAATATGGCTCCCAGTCTATTAAGGGTGTCCAACATATAGGAATATATTCAAAATGAGTTATAATTAGTGATACGCTGAAGCAAACATTACACTTTTAGAGAAAGTAAGTGCCCTAAAATAAAGTAGAGCAGATTTCAATTTGATCTGTCCAATCAGAACTTGATTCTAGTGTGTGCATAGGGTCACTGTGTTCTCTTAATATTCAATTTACAGACAGGTGTCCTAACATTTTTCTTTAGAATTTGCTGGACTAACTTGCTGGTTCATATTTTCATCAGTCACTGCAAGACCTAGATGAAGCAAACCAGGTTTAAATCTAACAAAAATTATACTCTCACATTGTTTGACAGATGGGGTAAAGTTATTATACTTGACAGCAGTGTGTTTACCTCTATAGACATGGTGCTTCCTGTTTAAATCAAAATGTTTATTTGGGTCCAATCCAGCTACAAAATGTTCTAAAAAGCTTTCTGGGTTATTCATGTACTACTTAATGGATGATAATGTTCTTATTCGAAAACAGAGGCTTTTTCCATTCCATGTTGTTCAGTGTTGTCTTGACGGTGGGCTCGCAAACATTAGACAATGTGAGAGAAGCTTGTAATTGCTTAAAAGTTATTCTTGGATTACTTTGTGATCTCGCAGACTATTATGCACCTTGTTTTCGAAGTGACCCTTGTTGAAATTTCTTCATTTCACTATAATAATACAAATTGCTTGACTGTAGACTGGTACTGGTCTAAACCCATGTAAACTGATGAGCACTAATACTCTTTTTCTGAGATCTTCCGAAAGCTCCAGTTTTAATTCCATGATGCATGTCAACAAATTTGTTGTAAAAATCAGACACTGATTACATCCCTGTTCTGTACCTCCAACAGGAGACCTTCTCACACCTTACTGTCATCCCATTTACTAAAACACCACACTGTAATTTCACATTCCATTTAACTGCTATTTCTAGAAGGGCAGCATGGTGGTTCTATTTACTGTCACCTCACAGTAAACAGATCTTGGGTTCGATCTCAAGGCGGACTTGTGACTCGTGTCCTTTTTGCGTAGGGTTTGCATATCTTCCCTGTGTCTGCGTGGGTTTACTCTGGGTACACCAGTTTCCCCACAGTCCAAAGACATGCATTAGTTTAACTGATTATGCTAAAATTACCCCCAACCTGAGAGTGTGTGACCAGTTTTGATGTGTGAACAGCTTGTGTCTGTCGCTAAATGGCCTTTGATTCTGGAGTAACTCAAAATAAACTAAATAAACAAACAACAAAAGCTATTCCTTGAGGCTCACATAAGTTTGCCACTGACACGTGTGTCTCAAATTGGTTATTTTATGATTATATACTTTTAGGACTTGTGTGATTTTGATGATAAGGTCACACATATTCAAGCACCTCTAAAGCAGCATGTCAAAAATATTTAACTGAAAAATGTAATTGTTAATTAAAAGTAAATTTCCACTTCTGGTAGCAAACTTAAATATACTATATTCAAGCAATCATATTTCTATCACATTACATTTTAAGACCAAAAACACTAATTAATCATCTGAATGAAACTCCATTTTATGTGCATGTATTTTTATTTGTAGTACTTTTAATTGTATGCATCATTTCTTGCGGAACTTGATTATACTTTAAATGTATTGAGAAAATGAATAAAACATGTAATATAATTCATGATGTCTAAACTGTTGATTAATACAGTAGCAACACTGGCACCGGTGGTTAAGAAAAAAAATGTATCCTTGAAATCTGGCAGTTTAAAAGTTTTGAAATGCTGAAAAACCTAAAGACTGGAGCAAATTGTATTTCACTCATTCTCTAAGGAAGATTAATCTCTTTTACACTGTTTGTATATCTGGGCTCATTCATGCATGATTCTGAGAACTCAGAATGACAATGAGGAATCTGTTTAGAATTCTTCGTAGCTTCTCTAGAGTTTATCTGTGTTTTCTGCAAACTATTTTTGTCTCTGAGGAAGCTTTAAGCAAATCCAAAATGTGTAGTTGCAGTCAATGTCTGCATATCAAAACCCTTTATCAAATGCTGCTTACTGTTAAAGGAGGTTTTTCAGCATGCGGTTATTTCTGATCGATCCATGTCAGTCGGCTTTGGCCGACTTTTGGCAGATTTTGGTCCTGTCAGTTAATGATGAGATTTTTGGAAACATTCCATCTGTGTATTTTATCTAATGTTTAAAAAAAAATATTTAGTGTGTTTTCCACTCATATTTAACTGCATTATCTAAAAGTTATTGCAAATTTGGAGATTTGGCATAGCTTGTTTAATATCCAAAAATGTATTTTGTAATGATGCCAACATTTCCATATGCATTTTAGTTCTATTTTTGCCTACTTTGTCCTTGTCATGTAAGACCCTTGGTCTTTCTCTAGCCATGTCTCTAAATATCTCTAAATCACAAGACAAGACGTATGGCCCTTGGTCGTCAATGAGGCTGCTCTGTCAATGAGGATTTAAGATAGCACACACAAGAATAATACTGAATTCATAAGGAATCGACATGGAATCATCTCACCAGACGTGGTAAATACACCAGAGTTGTTCAGATCATAGAGAACTGCTACTAAATACTAAGCCTTTCTGGTTCATATCCCACCTCCAGCAAGGTGATGGTGTCTTACAGATTGTGTGTTCTTTGCCCCACTTAATCTGGTCATGTCCTTGGCTTTAGCAGCTGTATATGTTTAGCCACGAGTGCAGGGTTATCCATCATCCCAAATTTGAGAGCGTACAGCGGGCTGGGCATAAGTTGCTGCATTTTCCATAATTTTTACTTATTTTTTTTATTTTATGTATTGCATTACTGTACATTCCTTTGCTTTACTTATGCTTTTATTCATTACTTACCTAAGAATATAGGCAGAAAAATTGGAAATGGATTGCTATTATTTACTATTTACTTTTTCCAACATTAAAGAAATTCAAATTTTCTTCTGGGAACAATTAAGTTTGAGTTCTTGGTTATATAATATATATAAAGGTATTATTAAAACATAATAATTATATATACCTAATAGTACCCTTTATTATAATATTTGTAATTAATTATGTTTAATATTTATTGATAATCATAAGGAAAGCCCTTATACTAGAGGCGAGTATCACATTCATTGATCAATAGTGATAAGTATTAATTGATAACTATTGCAATTTTTTTCTATACAAGATTTATTTTTTTTCTCATAGTGACTCCAAGACTTTGGTTTTAGTCTCATTGTAGATTGTGTAACCTTACACCATAATGATTTCACTGTCAGAGATACATTTCTGATGTTGCAATGAAATCATGAAAATCTTACTAGAGTTGTTAGAGTCATGCTCTTCTCAGTCTTTTGGTGTTAGGCTGTATGGATAGCTGCCTTAAGTCAGTTTTTTTTCATCTTCACAGTTCGATAAAACGAGCCACCTTTAATAAGTGTCTTTAAATCAGCATTGCGCATAACCAATAGGTAAGCTCGATATGTATTTGAATGGCACTGTAACGGTTGTTTTTAGAGGTCAGTAGGTGCAAACCAGATAATTGGATCACTTAATTTTACATTTATTTCCAAATATATTTAGGCTATTTATTTCATGTTTTGTGTCGTATATGTGCAAGTACAATTCAAGCACTGAAGCAGCATAGTATTTACATAGAATACTGGTAATAAAATAATGAAATGTGTTGTTTCCATTTGATCTGTGTGGCTGATTGTACAGTTTTCTTTTAATTGGTAAGTATTGTTTATAAAAGGGGTGACATAATCTCATTAGAAATTCAGTGGGAGGTTTGTAAAAAAGCTTGACCATACAAATTCCACATCCTTTGCGAAATCATAGTCTGTGACTAAATACCCTGTGATTTTTATCTCCAGCTGTACCAAATTATTTTGGAAATTCTCAGGCTCTGAATTTATGTCTGCTCCCACATATTTTGCGCTTGATCAGTTACAAAATTCCCAATACAGTGTTCACAATGAACGCTTATTTTGTTAGCATGATCACCATTCACTTGAACATAAGAAATGCATGATATACATCACTTTATTATCCATCACTATAACCAAGGAATCATGCATCAGTTACATACCAGCTTGCCAAAATCAAAATTGTTTACTTGACTGTGAACCAGGATTCATGTCCAGGACTCCCTAATCAAAATGTGTGAGGTCTGCAGGAGATAATTCCGTCTATTATTTCACAAAGACTTTTTATGGTAGTTCTGGCAGATTTTCATGGCCCGTGCGCTGTCACGCTGAGAGTAAGCTTCCTCATTATGGCATGCTGTCTTCAGCTCTTAACCCCAGCTTCTCGAAATCAGATGAAAAATTCCTTATTTACATATCTTCACTTTCTAATGAAGCTGCTCTAGGAGAAAAAAAAGGAAAAAAATATCTTTAGGCTCCACCGGCAGAGCATGAGAGCTGAGGTATCACACAGAGAATGGACCCAGTTGAGGAAATGACAGGAAAGTTTTGAAAAGGTTGTTTTAAAATAAGCCGGAAAGAACAGTCAGCATGCCGCTGACATTCAAGTTTCAAGGTTCCAGTTGCATGTCAGCAACTCGTGCAACACAAATGTGAACGCTGAAACTTTCTTTTGAGAGCACAAGGTAGTGTGTCTCATCAAATCAAAGGCATGTGCTAGCTAGTCGATTGGAGGGTGTCTCCCTGCAAATGTGTAACCACCTGCTTCCACAACTCTGACTAGGCTCTCTTGCAGAATGCTTCATTACCTGTATTGTATCACCTTCCATTACCATTCACAGCCCATCGCCGTCCTCGTTTTCTCAGAACAGCTCTTGGCAGGCACTGCTACCCACTGTGTGCCCATTTGAGCCTGGCATCCTACAGGCCCATGTGCTGGTGTCTAATTGGTGTATTCAGCAGCGTTCTGTTGAAATCCTGATTCATTAGATGTCACTCATCAGTAGTGAAGACTCTAAAAAATGCCAGATCTGCTCAGACGAGAAGGCTTTTCAATTCAAATGTGCCCACACGCTGTCAATCTATGACTGGATTCTGATTGTGAGATAAAGATTCACCAACACTGAAAAAGCCATGGATCTAAACTCCTGTCTATGTTCATGCAGATACATTGTTCATTATCTTTTGTGGGCGTTAAAAGTTTGCGATGTCTAGTCAAAATGCTTGTTTAAATTTCTGCGGAGAAGGATTCACTGTGAAGCAGGATAATGAACCAAAGCACACCTCAAAACTTTGCAGCAACTGTGCTAAGACCATAACAGATCAAGGAGTGCCATTCCTCCACAGTCATTGGCATATTTAACAGTTTAAAGGGCATCTATGGACCCAAAAGTAGAGTCTTCAGTCTTACATCTGAATAGGGGTGCATTTATTAGTACCCTTAACTGAGTCCAAGCACTCCTAAAAAAGGTTTGTTGTTATTGTTTTCTAATCAAAGCTTTTCTCTGATAAGCTTAAAAATGTGTCACATCCATAGAAAATACATGGTTTAACATATTTTAACACTGGAACTTAAGCAATCCATTCTTGCATCACCAATGTTATGATCCAAGTAATGACTTTGTGGCTCACAGGTTTAGTAAGTATTTCAGATTTGTTGGTCTCATTTGTCTTATTGTTTCCCCTACGTAAAAAAAATCAGATGTTTTTCCTTCACAGGTGAAAAACATCCAAGCAAGAATATCTACAATGTACAAAATGTACTATGTATACAAAGAAAACCTCTTATGCTAGAATTTCCCCTGGTGTAGAACATGAGCATGAGGGCATGCTGTGATAACACGCATCATCACATTTTGCAACTTGTGGGTGGAGTCTGTACCATCTTGAGTACATGTCGTAACAGCAGAAGTGGGAGCACACCTAATATTAATAATTTCTGAAATGTTAAATATATTTTGAATGTAATGAGTAATAGCAATAGTATATGTAACTCTATTGTGTTATATTTGTATAGTATTTTTTAACAATAGACATGAACAGTTACAACATATACTCACATATATATGTATTTGGTACATTGCCTTGTTTTTACACCACATGTTTCTCTGCATATCCTGTTCAAACAGTTTTAATGGCCAATATCCCCACAGGGCCACCACAGATCAGGTACTATTTGGGTGGTGGATCATTCTCAGCACTCTAGTCTCACTGATGTGGGGATGGTGTGTTAGTCACTGTCTACAACACGCACTAACAAACAACTACCATGATGTCACCGCAATGCTGAGAAAAATTCGCTGCCCAAATAGCACAGATGGGCTACAGTCTGTTATTGTAGAAGTACAACGTGCTTATCTGGTAAGTGGAACTTGCAAAATGGACTATAAGCATAACAAGGAAGGTGTACCTAATAAAGTGATCGGTAAGTGTACAACCCTGTAGTGTTTTTAACAATTCCAGGCCTTAATAAACTGAGTGACACCATATGCCTCTCAGGCCAAGGGTTACACTAACGTCTGTTCTAAAATTCATATTTGTTTTCGAACAGTTTACTTGCACACTATATTTTAGACTAAAATCACAACTGGTGGAATGCTTAATCCTATTATGTATTGTATTTTGCAGTTTGAGACACATACATGATTTAATAAGTTTATAGTTCAATTACACTCGGCATACATGTGCTTGTTACACACAAACCAAAAACTTGATTGTCATTGGAAAGTGGGAGCAATCTGGAGTAACCAGGAGAAACCCTTGTGGCATGTGGAGAACATGCAAACTCCAAAATGTCAAAGTCAAAGGCAATTTTCTTCTGTAGCACTTCTTACAATGGTGCATTGTCTCAAAGCAGCTTTCCAATCTCATATTCCCTTTAAAGGCCAATCTCAAATTGAGCAAGCCCAGGGTGACAGTAGAAAGGAAAAACTCCCTGAATATAGAAGGAAGAAACCTTGGGAAGACCAAGACACAAAGGGACCCAACCTCCTTGGGTGGCCTAGATTTTAGAAGAGTCTTCAGCGGTAAGTTGTCAGAGGCACATAGTCTTGTAATAACTAAATGATGGAGGGAGTTACTGCACTCTGGTGTGGACCATGCGTGGTGGGACTGCACAAAAAGCAACTCTGGACTGGTAATGGAAATGGTCATCTCTGAAGCTGTGAGAAAGCAGAGCTAACTCCTGTGACAATTTGCCTGACTGCTTATATTAGCTCTACATTGACTTCAACCACATTGTCCATTTGAAAACAGTTCTAGCTGCTTCTCAAAGAACAAATCCATCAACTTAACAGACCATCGGTGGTTTCAATACAGTTTTAACTTACTCCTTGTAAGTATTATTTAGCTTGAGCTGCAGTATCTGCTTTAACATTTTATGGTTTTGTTACGATAGGGTCCCCGGGAGATCTCGCGAGACCATTCCTAGTCTCTCTAAATCCCCAGGATCCCTATCGGGTGTTTAGACCGGAGCCCATAATGCAGAATCCACAGACAGACGACAAATACAGGAAAAACCAAGGAACATTTATTTAACAGAAAACACATAGCAGGCAAATAAACTATAAGTATAAACTTAGTCCCCACACGAGTCCGGTAAGGGCTTTGAGCCCGGAGTCCAGAGTCCCGTGGTG
>JAUZST010008682.1:0-13433 GCA_034779995.1 Parotocinclus haroldoi
TGTGTGTGTGTGTGTGTGTGTGTGTGTGTGTGTGTGTGTGTGTGTGTGTGTGTGTGTGTGTGTGTGTGTGTGAGGGCATTATTAATCTGGTGAAGCTACACCGTTATCTGAAAGAAGCCAGGCCTGGTGTGTTTGAAGATCCTCATTTTCTTCTTCATTCCAGGGAGCGCCGCTTTACTGAACACTTCAGCTTCCATATTAGCTTTAAAGTTTGGGAACCAATTAGAGGGGTTAAGGTTTGGCTCTACGGTCTGGTGCTAAAGTTTTATACGAAGTTACCCATGTAGGAACATCAGTGGGAAATGGTTCTCCCTCCAGACCTGCTTAATGCACTTCAGGGTCACGTTTTGGCCTTTTTTTTCTCTTTTTTTTCATGGTTCCACGTGGTAGAAATGTTTTTATTTTTTTAAACAAACTTTTTTTAATCGTTAAACATCTTTTAGTTTGTATTTAAAAGGCAATAATTCTGTAAGCCCGTGATTAAGCTTTTATGCTTAACGAGTAATCCTGGCGATTGACGAGTTTTGTTTCCCAAACTAGTTTTTATGTGGTTATTTGCTGACTTCTCCTGTTTTTATTATTTATTACATCACAAACGTATCATTAGGAAAACGGTTATTCTAAAGACTAGTGATTAGCTGTTACCCCTCTGTATAGTCAGAGGGGCACAAAGGGGCATTAAAAAAGCCTGTTAAACACTGAAGAGTGTAAATGATTTAAGATTAAAGGGAGTTTTATTCTGCTGTGGAAAAGAAATGAAAAACATTCTAAAATATCCCCTCATTTTCTTTCAGTGTTATAGCTCTTTTTTATTCTTTCTTTCTTTCTTTCTTTCTTTGTGTTTTCTTCATCTCTTTCTTAGTATTGTCATTTCTTCCCATTTCTTCTTCCTATTTCTTTCGTTTCTTCTTTCTATTTCTTTCTTTTTTCTTTCTATCTGTCTGTCAGCAATATATTCAGCCTTTTCTGTCTCTGTTTTTGCCAGTATTACTTTTTAGCATTTTTCTTCTTTTTTTCTTTATATTTAGTCTTTTCTATCTGTCTTAATATTCTCTTTTCTGCCTTTCTTATCTTTATCTTTATCTTTAAGCTTTTTTTTATTTATTTAATATGGTTTCTGAATCCCATGGTTTCAGTAAAGGAACCAAACCCTTCATTATTTGTGACTTTGCTCTTTTTAGCTCCAGTATTTTCCTCCCGGTCACTGAAAGCTTCTCCCTCTATAATTTTGGGAGATTCGCCTTACACTCTGAATTACACCCCGATGTTCCGGATACATTTGGGAACGAAACTATTTGAAATAAATCTTCTCGTCTGTTTTTCTTTCCCATCTGCCGTGGAGGAAGCGAGCTGTGATTGAAATCTGATTGGCTCCAGATTGGATGGAAATGACCGACTGGTGTCTGAAATATCTATGAGATCACGTTTGTTTCCCCTGGACCGTCGCTGATGCACACCTGAACACTAGAGGAGGTACAATGGTTGTGTGGTGTATCTAAAACATGCACTCGGAGGGCAAAAGTATTAGGACGCCTTTACATGCTGCATACAGGATTTCAAGTCTTTTCTGAGAAGGATCTCTGCTAGGTTTTGGACTGTGACTGTGGGAACCCTAAGCCTAATGAGCTCACCTGTTGCATGAAACACCTGAATGTGACTAAGAAGTGCGTCCTAATACTTTTGTCCATACAGTTTATATGTTTAGTGTCACGCCTGACCTGTCCCGGATCAGTGAGGACTATTTATAAGCTTTCTTTTGTTCCAAGTTATTATTTGAACTTTGTTTTGTGTGTTGACACAGGGTCTTCTGTTGTCATTTCCAGCCCTTGATCCTGCCCGCCTGTTGTCTCGTTATGTTTTAGTTCTAAGTTCCATTTATTCTGTTATAATAAACCTCGCGTTTGCCTCTGTCTCCTGCACTGTTTGTGACATTTAGCCAGTCCTAAATGCATAAAGCTTTCTTTTTTTATTTACAGTAAGGACTCGAAGGGTTTTGTGAGGATTTTGTGTCTCGTTACATTAAAAAGCTTTTTGCTGATTACTTATAGATCGTGTGTTTATAGTCAGGCTTAATGTTTCGAGTTATTCCAATGGGTTTTATTTTGTAACCTCGTTTGATATTTATTTCCGTTCCCGGTGCATTAGGGACGATTTTCAGGCTTGGTACTTTTTTTGATCCGATGCTGATTCGTAGTTTCTGAAGGGAAACTAAAGTGTTGATGCTGCATAAGATCGGCTTCTGGAACTTTCCTTTCAGCTTGAATTATTCACTAACGAAGCAGGATGAACTCTTGACCCCCAGTGCCTTCGTTTGGAAACAACAGGAAGGGTGTGATAGATAAATGGGAGAAGTTTGTGAACCAATGCACCAGTCAGTGTTTTCCCTTTTGGGAAAGCGACTGGAAAAGTTAAAGATCGCGTTATTCTTTTCCTTTATTTCATTATTACTGAAAGAAATCTCATTTTATTGATTTTGTTAGATTTTGTTTGGTAGTATTACCATTCGCCATTTATCCTTCTTAATTTTTTTTATTATCTTCGTTTTGCATCTCGGTATAATGTCTTTCTTTTCTTTCTTTCTTTCTTTCTTTCTCTCTTTCTTTCTTTCTTTCTTTCTTTCTCTCTTTCTTTCTTTCTTTCTTTCTTTCTTTCTCTTGTTTAGTATTATCTTTAGTCTTTTTCTTTCTTTTATTCCTTCTTAGTGTTCTCTTATTTTCTTGCATACCTTCGTTCTCTTTGTCAGTATTATTTGACTTTCTTTCTTTAGTTTTTGCTGTTTTTCTTTATTTCTTATCTTTATTTCTATGTCAGTATAACTTGTCTATCTTTCTTCTTTTTTCCATCTGTCTTTTTCATTCTCAGGATTTTCCCTTTTTCTTTTTCTTTGTCAGTATTATCTTTAGTCTTATTTTCCAGTTTTCTTTCTATCCCAGTACTGCCCTTTTTTCTTTCTCTTTGTATTTTCTTCAGCCTTTCTTTCTTTCTTTTTAATTTTTTCCATCGCATTTTATTTCTTTGTTATTTCTTACTTTCCTTCTTTCTCAGTGTTCTCTTATTTTCTTTCTATCTGTCTTTGGCAGTATTACCATTCACCTTTCTACCTTTCTTTCTTTTTTTTTCTTCATCCTTGTTCTTTTTTCTTTCTTTGGAAACACGCTGATAAACAAATCTTAAAACCGAGCAGGAATGTGTTATAACGTTCAACCTCAACACCTCATCACACCAGGGCTGAGATCTCACGTTCTTTTCTCACCGTCCTCAAGTCAATTATTGCTTAATTTAGTCCCACAAGTACTTGAACCCAGATCCTCGGGACTGGAGCTGGCTCTTCAAAAGCTCGTCGTTTTGAGTTAAGGACCTGGCTCAAGGGCCCAATGGCGCCAATGGGGTTTGAACCCAAGACGTTCTGCATTTGTTCATGAGTCCAGCATTAGTGCGTTTAGATTTGAGCTCAAGCAGATAGTATTTTGTGTGTGTGTGTGTGTGTGTGTGTATGTGTGTGTTGTTGATTTATTTGTATCTAAATTTCAGCAGCGCCTCAAATCCCCCAGGTGTCTTGCTTTAATCTCCACATTAACGTTTTCCTGCACGTTCCGAGAAAGAGAGAGAGAGAGAGAGCACAGCCGCAAAGATAAACAGTTGCATGAGAGCCAGGTAATTAGTGCGTAGGCGATTAACCAATTACGTGGGGCCGTTAAAGTGCCGGGCTGAAGGCGACACGGACGAGCCGTGTCCTGATTGGTCGTGAAGTTGCACGTTATTTATTCCCAGTGAACTTATTTTTTAAAAAGGAAGGAAAACCGATTAAAACATGATCAAAGCGCTAACGGTGGGATAAAAAAAAGGCTCTAAATCTTTAACACCATACACACTCTGATCTGTGATTGGTAAAAGTATGTGAACCTTTGCTTAAACGAGGAATCTGATCCAGTCCCTCCATACGAAATGGCTTTGTCTGGCGAAATACTGCGCTTTAGAGTTACCCCTAAAGTGTTTATATTATGGGTGCTGCATTTAACCAGGGTTGCCAGATCTTGTTCAAGAAACAAGCAAGCAACTCCATGGAAACAAACCCAAACAAAATGGGAAAGGAAAACAGGTGTCCTATGAACAATGTTTTAAGAATGTTAAAAATAAATACTAATTATTAATGTTTCTTTAAATCTTAAAAGCTAAAAAAAGCAGAATTATTATTAGAGAGACTGAGAAGATGAGGGTGGACAAATAAGTATTTATAATTTCTACAAATTAATTAATTAATTAAAAATAATTGATAATATTCATCCAGCCATTCTTCCGCTTAATCCACACGGAATTGTGGGCCAGCCAGCGCCAAAACATTGTAGGGCACACACACAGTCACACACTAAGGGCCACTTTAGAGACACCAATTAACCTAACATGCATGTCTTTGGACGGTAGGAGTAAACCCACACAGATGAGGGGAGGACATGCAGACACCACACAGTAAGGACCCAGGCCGCTCCACCCTGGGATTGAACCCGGGACCTTCTTGCTGCGAGTCAGCAGTGTTACCCACCGAACCCCCATGCTGCCCTAATCATTAATAGTAATTAATTAATTCAAAAACTTACACACAAAATTAGAAATTTTGAACAATGGGAAGGGTTACGCCGTTTTTTTCCATGGTGGAATCTGGTGTTAAAATACTATAAATACTTTGTCCCTGAAGTATCGTGATCATTTTTAGCATTTTTCAATTTCTTTATCCACCCACCCAGCAACCCCTTACCCCATTCCAATAAAGATCTTTTTAAAAGAGCTAGACATGGTACAGACTCTTGATCTGGAAGGCATGCCACTATTCAGCAACCCAAGTTATTAGGTGCTCTGCCTTACCCCCATTTCAAATCATATTATTTGGGTTTTCCAATAATGCTCTTTGAGAACCTGGAGTGACCCTGCTTCTGAAGTAGCATGGGAATAACATTGGGAAACATTGGAAGATTTAACTTTCAGATTGTACTTTGGTGCAGTTATCAATCATTTCTTACAGATATGGGGTACTGTAAGGACTCATAGTCATACTGAAATTGGACTAAAAAAATCTCCTAAAGCTAATATTTGAATTCTATATGATGTATTTAATATTTAATACATTTTACATCTCAGACTCCAGGCAGCCTTGTGCATGCATGGTGTTCTCTGGGATGCATCTTTAGAAACACATTTCGATTTCTCATGGTTTGGTTTCTAACCTCTGTATCAATCAAACATTCCACAAACACTTTAGACAGTAAAAACCTGGAATGGGGACTTTGTCCTTAAAGAATGGAAACCTGGATTGGGACTTTAATTTGGAATAACATTTTTTTCTCAAAAAAATGGGCCCAGACTTCATCTGTGTGGCTTAATTTGACGATATTTGGGAAGATAGTGGGCAAAGACTTTATCTCTTTGGTTTGACCCAGCTATTTTGGAACAAACACTGGGCGAACTTCGGTTTAACCAGAACGTTACTGTGAGAAATAATGTACACACACTTTATGCTGGTGGCTTAACCAAACGCTATATGGGCCAAAATTGGGCACAGGCTTTATCCGTGTGCATACATCCCAATTTTACCCAAGTACGGGGCACTCGTTCACTCTGTCCCTCCTAAGTTTTGAACAGCAGATACTTTTTGCCCCTGTCATTGTTTAAAAATGTGCACATGGTGGGCAGTATTCTTACTGAGCACATTCTTACTGAGCACATTCTTCTCGGGTGGTATTAGGACATGATCTCATAACCATCTGGCCATTCTGATCACTAATAATCTAATGGTGCTTAAAGAAGGTTTAGGATTGAGACGATGTTTCTCTCGTACCACTGCGAGCCACGGATCATTTTTGTAACTGTGAACGTACAAGAATAAGTATTGGAGGTGTTAAAAAAGAATAAAAAATTATGTGTCAGTAGTCACACTTTAAGTTTTAAATAGGCCTACTGGGGGAGGAGAAGAACAGCTGTGCCAAAATGAGATTGGCACCGATGTGACTCGATTTATAGTTAGTTCCTTTTTTGATGGATTATATCATGATTAGGTTATAAGATAAAAAATAGCAGTAAATTACTCAAACAGAACAGCGTAATTATAAAACATTAACAAAAAGAACATCAGAGAATCTCCTCTAGGTTGGCACCTGGCACGCGGTCCTCGTTGAAGGCTTCCTGAAGTCTTTAATGAACACTGAAACTTTGTGAGCAAAGTTCTCTTGGATGCCACTCTGTTCCGTATGTTCATGGTATGCAGTTCCCTGCAGATCCTTCAGAAAACAGATCGACGGATGCATCGACTTGGAAGTGATTTTCATTCACAATGCCCATCGATGTGATCCTTCGACCACAATTCGGATGAGAATTTCCTGTAGTCTGGCCTCTTTGATACCCCTGTATCTTCTGGTACTTCTTTCACACTACGGCCTTTGACACACCCAAATGCAATTACTTCTTTTTGCTTTCCACACATTAAGTGAGAATTTCACTGCGTTGTACCACCTCTTCTCCATCTGCAAACCCCAGAGGTACTTATGGTCCCATCATCCTTGGGCAGCGCCACCTGCAGGAGCCTGAAGTTAAATAAATTCAAATGTTTTTCTATAGGGCTTTTTATAATGGAGCATTGCAAGGATCAAATAAAAGCAGCTTTACAACATTATATGATCTTAAAAGGCCAGTTCCAAATTGAGCAAGCCTAGGGTGAAAGTGGCAAGGAAAAACTCCCTGAATATAGAAGGACGAAACCTTGGGAGAACCAAGACTCAAAAATGGAGCCGACTTTCTTGCGTGCTCTAGATGTTAATTGAAAATGCGGAAGAAGACTTTTTTTTCCTGGGTAACTTTAGTTAATGAAGTCTAAATCATATAATCAACTTCTGGAAACAGGCACAGGGTTGCCAAGACGTTGTTCGCTAATGCCCAGAATCCTTCTGCTTGTCTTTACGTCCTGCATCTATACGAAGTTTATACAGTGTTTTTCCTCCATTTACATTTATGTTTCGACCACAGCCTCTCCTGAGATGGTTGTATTTGGTCTGGTACTGGTTTAGCTGGTAAACTACACTACAAGGACAAAAGGACAGGGACACTCCTTTTAGTTTTCCTTGGCTGAGCAGCTACATGCAAGCCTCACCATTTGATCTAATAATAATAATAATACGTTTAATTTATATAGCGCCTTTCTCAAGCCCAAGTTCGCTTTACAGCAATTCTTAACACGCAAAAAAAAAATCAACATAATTCTCACAACAAGATACACAGTTCAAGACAAGCAGGCACAACAAACATTAAACAGAAGAGGTAAATAGCAAGGTTTTTAGAAGACATTTAAATTATATAAATTATATAAATAAAATTCTTCAGTTGTTGAGGAAGAGAGTTCCAGAGGGTGGGAGCAGCAACAGCAAAGGATCTCCCACCCATAGAGGAAAGCCTAAACCTGGGGACAGAGTGTGTTGGAGGCTGTGGAACGTAGTGACCTGGTTGGAGTGTAGCGTTGAATCACATTGCAGAGGTATGGTGGAGCTAGACCGTGGAGGGATTTATATGTCAGCAGTATAATCTTGTATTTGATGCGTTTATGGACTGGGAGCCAGTGTAGTTGGGACAGAACAGGTGTGATGTGGTCAATTTTTTATTTTACATTACTATTATGCACTGTTCTATAAAGCAAAAGGACTGTGTAAAATATAGTTGTAGCAGTTATTTGTCTTTTGCCATATGTATGTATTTTCATGAAGACCTGTTTCCATGTATTTCCTTTGTGGTGCACTCCATGTCGTCCTTTGATTTGGTGTAAGCCAGTTATATCATTTTTCCTGTTCCATCTGAACTACATGGCTGAAGTAGTGCATGGTTTTGAAGACCCAGTGAAATACATTCACCAAATTTATTGGCAGCACAAAGCAGAGGAATTGGTGGGTGTTATAAAACTTTTCCACAACGACGGTGAACAAACATAAACCCCCACGCTCACATTGAGTTTTTAATTTTTTTTTGACCAATTCGTTTTTGTGAATGCATATCCACCATATCGTACCACCTCTTACCGTCACTATATACATATCAACCCAAATACATTGGGCTACCACCAACCATCTGCAAAAAATATTACGATTATATTAAGTACCATCCAAGTAAGTATTTGCCAATCATGTGTAAAAACTGTGGTATTGTGCCTCATTTGGCATTTCTGCTGTTCTAATGAAATAAGCCTTACAGTTGTACAGACTAATATTTTATTTGTGCATGTGTCTACGTACAGGTATTTCATGGTACTAGTGCAGGAGATGGCAGTTAAGATTGATCAGGGATTTTTGGGGGAAATCCTTGCTCTCTTTACTCCTACCAGTGAAACCAAACATGAGAAACAGATGGTAACTGCTTGAATTAATCATATAATTGCTGATGGATTGCTTTTCCATTTTAGGTTTTCTGTTGTACTTGATACTTAGTACCTATATTAAGTGTGAAATATTGTTCTGCGGCACGGTTGTGTGTTTCGACACACAAAACTGTTCTCATGAAAAATTCAGTAATTGAAAAAGTAAATTAAATTATAAATAAAAAAAATTAAATGAACTTTACATCTTGACACTTGTGAAGAAGTGTGAGAAGCACTGAATTTGTTTAGTTATCAGAGCCTTTGCCTGTTTTTTTTTACTATCCTTTGCCTGTGCAGATTGAAACAGATCTCGAAGCACTACAGACACAGCTGTTGGAGTACTCTGTCACAGACACGTCCAACTTTACCTTCATTGAACACTTCCACATTTCTCCTATTAAAGTAAGAATCAAGCAGATTATCCAGATTAAATGTTACATATAGTGATAATAACTGCAAATCTATATTTTGTGTATCTGTGTAGCTGCATTTGAGCCTGTCTCTAGGCTGCAGTGGTAACCAGTCTGAGCAGGGTGACATGCTTCCCACTGAGTCAATCAACCTGCTTCTGAAAAGCATTGGAGCAACACTTACTGATGTAGATGACCTCGTCTTTAAGTTAGTAATAAATCATTATTGCAGAGTTTGGTGGACTGTAGGCTTGAACATAATGTTTAATATAAATGCTCTATAGACTTGCTTTTTATGAAGTGAAGTACCAGTTCTTCCGGAGAGACAATCTGATGTTGGCTGTGTTTAGGCATTACACAGAACAGGTCAGGGATTCTTTTATAATCACATTATTGTCCTATCCTAGAATTTGAGGTTAATATATGTACACATAGTTTACTGTATATATTTAATATCTGTTTTGCTTTGCAGTTCCTTAAACAGATGTATGTTCTGGTGTTGGGACTGGATGTATTAGGAAATCCCTTTGGACTTATTAGAGGCCTCTCAGAAGGAGTGGAGGCGTTCTTCTATGAGCCTTTCCAGGTAAGGTCGTTTGTCCATTTATTTCAGTTTATCTATATTTCCATTGTTCAAAGAATGCCTACGTGTAATATACACTAACATGCAAAATGAGAGTTTTGTAGTTTAATTTGCATGAAGTTTCAGTTTAGTTTAAAAGTAGTAGATTTTTTAAAAAGCATGGGAGACGACATACATTTACATGGAATAGTACATTACATATATTGGGGGGGGTTGCCCAGTACTGAGGAGCATAAAAGTCACCAGTGCTCGGCTGATTCAAAAACTGCAGGTTCTTCATTGACCAACCACTCTTTGTCTCCTGTTTGGAACGGGGGTGCTTACCATCTTCTGAGGTCCACTTGTCTCTGCATGTGAGCCACTGAACAGTTGAGATGCTAGTGGGTGCTTTCCACTAGGGGATAAAATGGCGGTTGGTTCCCCAGTACATTTTGAAAAGGGGGTGAGATCCTGTGGATGAGTGGCGCAAGTTCTGTGTGTAATCGGACTATGGGAGATATTGGGCAGAATCTTGCTTGCTGTGGGTGCACTTACAAGAGAAAAATCATTCTGTCACTTTACAGATTTTAGGCCACAACAACAATGCCCAAATAAACCCACAGAAGCACATTTAAAATGGCTGATCAGACCATGCTGTATTTTACATATTTTAATTATTTTCATATAGGCTTATAAGAAGTGTTCATATGTTCTGTAACTTGCCGGCTTTTTAAGGTTTTATATATAGGCAGCATCTAATGCAAACATAAACAAAAATGTTCATAGGTCTAAGGGTCAATATCATATGAAAATATTCATATTTATATGTCAGTTTATTTTTCAGAATATAACGTTAATGTTCAAAATAAAGAGTTTTTGAAGAGACAATTATACTTGGATCATTCTCAGCATGACAGCAATAACAAAATGATTAGCAAATGGCTGTTCTTCTGGTTTTTTTATTATAATATATAATAATTTGGAACATTTTGTCCTTATTATCAATATTATTATTATTATTAAATATTTTTAAATTATTCATCCGATTTCATTTGTCATATAAAGAACAACCAGTGATTTGTCAAAAATGACCTCAACACTCTCAAATTACTTTTCAAATAATAAAATAAATATTAACAAATTGTGTCAGTGGTTTGAGTCTCTGGCCTACCAATGCAGTGGGTTCGGGTCCTGGGAGTGCCAACTAGCTGGGTCAGCTGACAATTGAGTTGTAACTAAAGGAGAGAATGCTAGACACTGTCACAGGAACTCCTATCTAGCCATACAGCAGACGGTGTTTCTCCTTGTTTGCACCTTGTGAATTCTAGAGATGAGCTCCAGAGCCTCCTGTGACTTAAGATTAAATGGTAAATTAACTGAGACATTTACATTTTCTTTACCACTACCACCCTGAGAGTGTATATGATGTACAGTATATATAATTATATGTATTGATTGTATAATTATTGATCATTTTAGGGGGCTGTCCAAGGACCTGAAGAGTTTGCAGAAGGGTTTGTCATTGGTGTTCGCAGTTTACTTGGTCATACAGTAGGTAAGGTTTAGTGAAGTCTGTCCATCATTCTTTTACTGGCTGTGATACACATGCACACTGTTAAATGCACCATTTTGCTCATGTGAATTTCTGAAATTATGAGGTATGTGGTTTTGGAAGAATATATTATACAATTTCAGTGAAGTTGGGCTTTGTGTAAAACATAGATAAAAATACAGTACAGTGATTTGCAAATCCTTTTGAACCCATATTCAGTTGAATATACTACAAAGACAAGATTTAATGTAATAAACTTTTTTAAAAAAAGGTAAACTTTTTTTTTTTTTTTTTTTTTTTTTTGCAAATATTCACTCATGTTGAATTTGTTGCCTGCAACACGCTCCAAAGAAGTTGGGACAGGGGCATGTTTACCATTGTGCTACATCACCTTATCTTTTAACACTCAATAAGCATTTGAGAACTGAGGATACTAATTGTTCCCATTTTTGCTTGATGTACAACTTTTGCTTTGATGTACAACTTTTACAACTTTTCAGTTGCTGAACATTCCAGCGTCTCCGTTGTCGTGTTTTGCACTTTATAATGTGCCACACATTTTCAGTTACAGAAGCTATATTTCCAATTTAAATAATGTAAATCCAATTAATTCGTTCCAGACACACCAAAATATTTAAAAAATGTTTTTTTTATAAAGAATAACTCTAGCTTTTTATACAGAAAAGAATGACTATAATACACTTGCTCTTATAGCTTTTCTAGATGTTTATACATGAATGTGAGAACCAAAACACAGCAAGCACAACAATATACAGATTGACATTAACAAATGCCCAAATGTCAACACATTTGTTGACCACGGGAGATTATCTGCCTACCTTTGCTCCTTAAAGACTCCAAGATTTTGTGGACACTCTTTTTGTACAAATTATCAATTGCTGACATCACCTATTGGAATCACATTATAAATGTGTTTGTTACCTCATTACTTGTTATATATAATAAATGAAATTAACTTGATCAGACAAAACATTAAATATCTTGTTTGTACTTGTGTAAGGAGCAATGCATTTTCCATTATTTCCCTGATTTTCTGATTTGGGGTATTTATATCAATAATTATTATCCAGCTAATAATAATAATTGTGTGTGTGTGTGTGTGTGCGCACAGGTGGTGCTGCAGGAATGGTGTCACGTATTACAGGCTCTGTTGGTAAAGGTCTGGCTGCGATCACCATGGATAAAGAATACCAGCAGAAACGGAGGGAGGAGATGAACAGACCTTCCAAAGACTTTGGCGAGAGCCTGGCAAAGGGGGGCAAAGGCCTTCTGAAGGTATTAAAGCTAATTCTAATTAGTGTACTTTCAGTGTGGCTTGGTGCAATTACATCAGCAGAATTCCTGTTATAATTTAACTGTGTACATAATTAATGACATGTCACATCATCCATATACTTATTATAACAATATATCAAATGATGAAGCTTATGTGATAAAAATGATAACTTCACCGAAAGTCGTTGGCCTTTCATGAGATGTACAGTTGTGGCCAAAAGTTTTGAAAATGACACAATTTTTTTTTTTCCTGGCCATGGACCCAAAATGTCTTTTTTTTTTTTTTTTTTTTTTAATCACAAAGCCACTTGATTATCACTTTTGCCTAGCAACATGGTTCCCAATCATGCTGGAAAATGCATTGTTTATCTCCACTGTCTCTGGATGCTTCACTGTTGGTAAGACACAGGACTCAACTTTTCTTCTCTGGACAATATTTTTTCCAGTTAACAGAGGAAAACTTGAAAGCACCACTACCCTTTAAAAGCAACCAGGCTGCTATTGAAATCAGCATGACAGTGATATCAGCAGTCTTCATTAACCTTTTCTCCTGAGCTAACAAAATCATCACTGAAATTGTTAGCAGGTCATTTTGTAGGGCTGAAAGGCAGTGGCTGAAATGTAGGCTTTTTTGTGATATGTTATATATAGAGAGAATGACTTTTTGGCAACTTATTACAGTTCATCTGAACACTCTTTGCAAGAGTTAGTACAAATTGCCACCATAAAACTGATACCTCAAACGTTATGAAAATCAAAATTTGTGCCATTCTCAAAACGGTTGGCCATATACTTATATATACCTTATATTTTTATTCAGAATGGATTCAGGCTAATTCGGATTTGCACATTATGTTGTTTTATTGATGTAAAATGTATAAAGGTGCCATTTTCACCCATCAATCTACACTTAATGAACTATAATACAAAAGCATACTAGTGATTCCAAACTTTTTACATTCCACAGTAGTGGTAAAATAAAGTGTTGTGTATCCACGACAAGATCTATACCACAGATCTTACCACAATTTTATCGCAAACGTCCACTCTCAGTTGTTGGGCCCATAGCAGTTTATTACACAACACGATACATTCAGTGCTCAGTTTTCAGGTTGCAAACACATTTGAAAGCTCTCGTGGTTATGTATGTTTGTTGTTGTTCATACTGCAAGTCCTAGTCTACAATACAATGAAGTGTGCAAAAATATGATGGGGTCTGAAAAGCGC
>JAUZST010008683.1:0-13433 GCA_034779995.1 Parotocinclus haroldoi
GATGAAAACTATGCACAACTGGTTCAGACTCTGATAAAGAACTATGCTGCAATGGGCTGCAGGATGTCACTCAAAATTCATATCTTTGATGCTCATCTTGATAAGTTCAAAGAGAACATGGGAGATTATTCAGAGGAGCAAGGCAAGCGCTTTCACCAGGACATTATGAACTTTGAATGCCGTTACCAAGCACAATATAAGGAGAACATGATGGGTGACTATATCTGGGGATTGATTCGTGAAACTGATTTGCAGTATAGTCGTAAATCTCAGAAAACCACACACTTCTGAACAGTTTTGAGTAATCTGTGTAAATTTGCAATGCATATAGTGTTCTTAGTCTGACTGTTTCTATAGTGAAAATGCATAACTTTTGTTGTCGTGGTCACAGAAGCAAAGTTTATGATGAATGTAAGCAATTTTGCATTTGTTTTAGACATAAGAAATTGGAATATAACACTAAAAGGCTGGGAACAAAACTTTGTGTAATCACTGACAATTAAAACAGCCGCTATGGAGCCAGCACTAATGAGGTCTAAATCAGATCTCCAAGAGGTACGCTTTCCATCTTTCAATTGTAATCTCAGCCTTGGAACAGCTCCGCTCAGCTCAGTGGTACACAAAGTTGGATCTATACAACCTGGTGCGTATCAAGGAGGGTGACGAGTGGAAGACCAGCACCAGCACCAGTCACTACGAATATCTGATGATGCCCTTTGGCTTAGCAAATGCACGGTCTCAGCGGTACTCAACTGGCCCAAACCACAAATCATTAGAGACCACAGTGTTTCCTCGAATTTGCTAAATTTCTACCGCCGTTTCATCAGGTACTTCAGTAAGACCGTAGCGCTTCTCACAGCTCTCATTTGGGGCAAGTAGTTTTGGATAAAAGCGTCTGCCAAATGCAATGTAATGTAATGTAATGTAATGTAAGTCCCATTACCTTCACTGGCATTTAGAGGCAGAGATGGCCTTCCAAAACCTGCAGACTGCTTTCATTCAAGCCCCACAATTATGATGTTGGAGATAGAGAGCTACTGGCCATTAAACTAGCTCTGGAGTGGAGACACTGGCTAGAGGGGGCTCAGGGTGCCAGTGTTCACAGATCACAAGAACCTGGAATATTTCCATAAATCAACAACGTCTAAATGTCTAAACCCTCGCCATGCCAGATGGGCATTGTTCTTATTTGACCATCTGCTACCAGCCAGCCAGTAAGATTATCAAAGCGGACACACTTTCTCGCTGCTTGGAGCCGGCAACGGACCAGCTGGAAAACCCAGAACCCATCCTAACTGCCACCTGTTATGTTGGGGTGGTACAGTGGAACCTTGGACATGAACTAGACCAGGCACTCGTAACAGGATTTTGTGACAGATCTTTTCCCATCTCTAGGATACCAGCCATTCTCACTGTCCTGGATTGGTTCTCCAGTGCTGTCAGGTTTCTACCATTGGAGAAGTTGCCTACAGGCTTTGAGACAGCAGAGGCTTCAGTAAAGTTTTTACGCTGTTTTCCATCCCAGAGAGCATTCACATAGCCCAGGGTCCTCAGTTCACCTCTGCAATCTGGGACGCCTAAATGGAGAACCTGAAGGTATCAGTCAGCCTTACGTCCAGCTATCATCCACAATCCAACGTCCAGTGTGAAAGAGTTAACCAAGAAATCGGAAATTACTCAGAATTTATTGCAGCAAAAACCCAGGCAAATTGGCCCGCTTCCTCCCTTGGGCTGAAATCGCCCAGAACTTCCTTCCTGGACTCACGGAGATGGGGGTCACGCCTTCAGTACCTGGTGGACTGGGAGGGCTACGGACCGGAGGAGCATTGCTGGGTGGATTCCAAGGACATCCAGGATGTCACAATCACCCAGACTGCCCTGCTCCTTGCGGTCGTGGCCACCCTTGCAAGGCCCCCCAGGGTAGGTGAGTTGTGAGGCCTTGAACTTCCTGGATTTGGATTTATTGTGCATCAACCTTGAACTGGTACTGTTTACGATTGTGGTTTTGTGTTTTACAATAAACCATATATCCGTCATCTGAGTTTGGCTCTACTTATGACAATCACTGACACACTCATTCAGTCAGCGAAATCTTTGATTCTTCTCACACTGATTTAATAGCTTTAGTTCTTTTACATGATGCATTGCTTGTAAGCATGTATTCAGAAAATCAGAAAATGTTCTGTGCTGTGTCTTTGGGTTGTATTTTTGGCCATTTTGACAGCTTCTTTCTAAAGGCTTGTTGGATTACAAATGGCGCTTAAACTGATTCCAGACATCTCTGTATGCCTCATCATCATTTCTATAAAAATGCCTACAAAATAATTTAGAGCTGCACCACTGACATATTTTCTCATGTAGTAGAGTTTATCAGCAGGAGAGCTATTCCTTGAATCGATGATTGACTGGAATGAGGCTTGCCATTCAACATAGTGGAATGGGTCACCACTAAACACTATGGGTGTTGGAATTGGGATTCAGTTCGTGACTATGCTCTCTTGTATTGCTTGAGCCAGATTAAAAACATCAGTAGGGGGACCTGGAGGATCTGTGCGTATGTGGAAAGTGGATGTGATCTGTTATCTCGTCGTGTAAGCTGATACACACTTTCCTGTCTGATTTCTCAATCATTTCTCAAGTCTAGCACGAGCCACATCTAAATCTCTTTCTGCTTGTAGGCATTCTAAGTGAGCCCTTTGCATTTCTAGCTCCTTATTGTGCTGTTTTTCCATTAGCCTTGTTTTTTCTTTTTGTTTTATTTCCTTTTGCATTACCTTGCATTGAGCTGCCCTTGCAGCAAGCTCAGCAGCTGCTTCAGCTCTTTTAACAGCTTGTGGAATTCGGAATGACTAGTTTGCGACTGAGAATCAGTTCCATATATTGAGTGGGCATAATCATGGGCTAGTAGCTGATGGGGATGGTGCCTTTTGTTATCTGCGTTGAATTGACAGATGCTTCAAGATTATTTTATTAATGTTGTTTATTACCGCTTCACATGCATCAATGGTAAAGTTCAGTGGATGGTGTAACTCACTCTCTTATTTTACCATAAATGTGTACTATTTCGTTCATTCTGTTTTCAAGGCCATCAGCCTTAATGCTCAGTTCAGACTCAGATAATTCATTCATTTACACAACCTTTCGGAGGTAACCGACCTTCCAGCCATCTGACTGGGTCTGGCTCTCCACTCACAATATCAAGTAGAGAGTTGTTTCCCCGATTTATCAGGTCTTCGTAAAAAAATTCGTAAAAATCTTGATAATGTCAGGTATCTCTCCCTGCTCACATGCACATTCACTCCTCTTTCCACATTTCTCTCCTCGGGCCTAGAGTCCCTGGTCTGCTGGCAGATGCTCATCCCACGGAGTCACCATCTTCAATAGTGGTCGATGGTGCTCCCACCAATCCTCTCCTCATCCAAGACTTCCACGCCACTGACCTAGATTGTCCAGCTCCTCACTGCTGTGAGGTCTCACCATTTCTCCCTTTCGCACGAGTCCTTTGGGGGAGGCACTGTCACACCTGCAGACTGTTCAGTTGAGAACACCGAGCCACTTAAATGCTCCCCTTCATATTAATCACACAAACCTGGTGCTCAACTTCACTCCCTATTTATTTACTCCATCCTCTAAAATTCCTTTTCAGTCTCCCGACCTTGCTTTTTATCTCTCCCTTCTGGCATTGTTGTGGATATTCTGTTTATTGATATTGGACTGTCCGACGTTGTTGATTTTGCAATAAACACCTGTTTACCTGCAAGGCTGTATTTGTCTCAGCGTTGCAGTTCTACACTGGTTACTAGGCAAACCAGTTACTAGCCTGACCCCATATTATCTGGGTGAACTCTTAGAGTCTTACAATGCAGCTTGTGAACATTTTTCTTAAGGAATAGGACTTATTTTATTTCCTAAAATTAAAAAAAGCCACAGTAGGGGGAAAAGCTTTCTCATACAGTCGGTACGGAAAGTATTCAGACACCTTAAATTCTTCACTCTTTGCTTCATTGCACCATTTGCTAAAATAAAAAAAGTTCGTTTCCCATAGATTTACACTCAGCATCACATCTTGACAGAAAAAACAGACATGTAGATTTTTTTGTTATTTCATTATCAAAGAAAAACCGAAATTTTACTTGATTAGACCCTTTGGTGTGTCACTCAAATTTGGTGTGTCTCTCAAAGCTGTTCATTTCTTCTTATTTTTCTTGAGATGATTCTGCTCCTTCATTTGAGTCCAGCTGTGTTTAATTGAACTGATTGGACTTGATTAGGAAAGATACACACCTGTCTATATAAGACCTCACAACTCACAGTGCATGTCAATGTAAATGAGAATCATGAGGTTGAAGGAACTGCCCAAGGAGCTCAGATACAGAATTGTGGCAAAGAACAGATCTGACCAAAATTACAAAAAATTCTGCAGCACTCAAGATTCTTAAGTGGCCTCCAAAATCCTTAAATGGAAGAAATTTGGGATGACCAGAACTCTTCCTAGACCTGGCCGTCCAGCCAAACTTAGCAATTGTAGGACAAGAACCTTGGTGAGAGAAATAAAAAAGAACCAAAAGATAACTGTGGCTGAGCTCCAGAGATGCAGTAGGGAGATGGGAGAAAGTTCCACAAAGTCAGCTATCACTGCAGCCCTCCACCAGTCGGGAGAGTGGCCTGACAGAAGCCTCTATTCAGTCCAAGACTTATGAAAGCCTGCATAAAGTTAAAAAACACATGACAGACTCCCAGACTAAAAGAAATAAGATTCTCTGGTCTGATGAGACGAAGGTTGAACTTTTTGGTGTTAATTCTAAGCGGTATGTGTGGAGAAAACCAGGCACTGCTCATCACCTGCCCAATACAATCCTAATAGTGAAACATGGTGGTGGCAGTATCATGCTATGGAGGACGACTGGTTGCAACTGAAGAAAAGATGAATGCGGATAAGTACAGACATACATTAGCTATAGCAATCATCAATTAACCATTTAAAAGTGAAAAGGCATGTTTTTTCTGCTTTGTTAGGTTTCTAACAGCATGCTTTAAGTGTCTTAGTTATTTTGTATAACCACACTAATTTACATGCCATTGGATTTAGAACAAATAGTAAAACAGTGAATAAATTGTAGGTAACTTGGTTTTAGTTGCTATTTATTATCATTTCCACTATAACAGTGAAGTATGCATGTATGTACACTATGTGTAAGTATGTGTATGCGTGTTTTAATGCGTTTTATTTGTGCATTCAGACTTATTTGGTAATGCTTTGTTGCGTTTTGATTAATATAGGATTTTTAGATTCCCTGTTTTTTAAGTAATTGTTTTGATATCACTATGTAGGGCTTCTCTGCTTATTAACAGTTAAATAAGGATATCAACTAAAAATACGCCAATAATAAATCCAAAGCCTTGCGTTTTAACGATTTACATGGCTCAACCAATCGATGCGCTCGCTTTAAATAAGTCACGTGAGTATGACGTCCCGGTGTTTGCAAGATGCAGGAAGAGTGCAGAATCAGCACCAGTGTGACGAGAGGGAACGACTGTCGAGTGATTCCGCGCAGCCTAATCAGGGGAATACAATTTCTGGTCTATCTCGTAGCTCGTCTGTCTGATCGTAAACCGTGTGCATGTTATGCACAAATCCTAAAGCTCGTGTGTGTTAACGGAGGTGATGGCTGACAGAACGCGAGGCAGATTATTGGTCACGCGCGTCGGGAAGAGACGATGACAGCAGCGCGGAGCTCGAGCGCTGTCGCAGGAGGAGGAGGTAGAGATGGAGAAGGGAGGGCAAGAGCATCCCGGGATCACAGTGAGGATCGGAGCGGCCTCCTGCACCTCAGCTTGGGAGTACTAGAGTCTGTCACAACCGTGGGTGAGTCCACTGTCCTGAGTTATCGATCATCATCATTGATTAGAATAAAGCACGCTGATAAGGTTTAACAGCCTAAATGCGGCACTGCACCAACACACACTGAGTATTCGATTAACACATTAGCACATGTTTAATTGACAAGTTATATTTAGCGATCCAGGTTGATCATTGTAAAGTTCAGGTACACGATTTCGCACCGACTTGCGCGTGCATCATTGTTAATGATCATATTGTATCACTTAATGAGTAATGTTCAGTTCAATTAAACTCAGATTTATTTATAAATAATTTATAAATTTATTTATTTTTAAAGCTAATCTTTTATATCTTAAATCTTTTTTTTATTATCTCAAATTGGGCAAACCTAGGGCAACAGTGTTAAGGGCAAACTCCCAGAATGTAGAAGGAAGAAACCTTCGGAGGACCAAGACTCAAAAATGGACCCAACCTCCAAGGGGGCCTAGATGTTAATTGAATAATTACTCAAACATATATTAAGGTAATACTAAAATTAAGTAAGTAATACAATTTAAATAAGTAATGCAATTTAAAATAAATAACAAAATAGATTTTAAAATGAGTGTTCAGCAGTAAGTTATTGGAGGCTCATCATCGCCTAATAACTAAATGCTAGGGGAGTTATTGCACTCTGTTGGGACCTGGGCATGGTTGGACTGGTTTCTGTTGATGAAGACCAGTAGAGTGATGCTGATGTGGAAGAATATCTAAGTGTGTGGTGCTGGAACATCAGCTCTGAGAGAAAAGAGAAAATGTAGTTACTTATGGGTGAAGAGTACAGAGTCTATTATCAATCACTGATGCCATGTGCAGCATGAAACTCTGGCAGCACTAACTATAGCAGCATAGCTAAAGGGAGAGAACCAGAAGTATGAGAAAGCTTTTCCCCCTGCTGTGACATTTGTAATCCTAGGAACTGAAAGAAGTCCTGCTCCCTGTGAACAAAGTATAATAATAATCAAATAAATAATCGTTAGATGCTGAACAATAATACATTTACTCTACAAGAAGCCTTAATCTCATTTCATACACATGTGCTGAATTATCATTTTATTATGTGCTGCTTTAAGAATCTCCACTCTATTACCTTGATTTTTTACCAGGAATGTAGGATTTTACATGCATTCAAACACAAGAACATTATATTAAGGCTGGTGTTTGCATTGCTTTTAGGTTATAAGATCTGGCTTACAGTAGCCATTCCAGTTTCTCTCAAATGATTGGTTTACAGTCCATGCTCTGTGCAAATTGATAAGCTGTAAAAATGATTAAAAATGCTTACAGAGAACTATTCAATACTGAGGACAGTTAATGGACACTATGGCACCAGAGAAATGTTTGTGATAGTTCTTGGACCTCTTGCAGAGAATGGGCACTTTCTTGCACTTCTTACCACAATTGTGCTGTAGTTCTTAGGACATCATGTAGAAAGTGTTAAGTGTTCTGGCATTTTTTTTGCAGGTACAGGGACATTTGGCCGTGTGATATTGGTGAAAGATCGTAAGACGAAGGGCTATTTTGCACTAAAATCTATGAAAATTGTGGATTTGATCCGACTGAAACAGCAGCAGCATGTTCACAATGAGAAAGAAGTTCTAATGGATGCCAATCACCCATTTATCGTCAAACTGTGAGTTTGCTTAATTATAATTAGTACAACTAATTACTATGCATGATCTATGCATGGTTGAATAATATGATTACAATATGATCTTGGTATATATCAACATGTAATGTGGCTAAACCTAACAAGACAAGATTATATGTTGTAATAAATGTTGTATGTCTTTGTTGTATTTATAGACATTAATGGCAACAATGATAAAGATAAATACAGTGGTTTTACAAAATGTCATGTTTTTTAAACTAGTGTAATTCAAAACTGAAAAATGTAATGTGCAATTGAAGCAGATTTAATGTGAGAAAAAAGAAATTCCTCATGAAAAAGTATTATTTTAATAAAACCAAATGTGCCACAATTATTGGCACCCCTAGAACTTATTAGAAACAAAATGTAGCTGAAGAAGTGGAGGGTTTCTCTGTAAAGAACTGTGAGGATGTCCAGGACTAGAAGGTTATCATTTTCTGTCACCATGCCAACTCCTTTGAAGAAGATTTACCAGTGGGTTTGCCAACAGCAGTAGTAGGCCTTAAGCAGATTTTCCGGATCTGCAGCATCAGGTATGCTCACCAGGGTCAGACACATCATAGTTATGATGGACAGCGTTTTTATCCTCATTAAATTCAATGCCACATTCACTTCCCAGCTCTTGGATGGGTTTACCAATATCAGAAATGAAAACTGTGAAGGTCTCCAGGATGAAGCTACCGCCATAATCTTCCACAGATGGGACAAAATGATGAGGTGGTGATACAGGAACTGACCGTACTTGATCAGCAAGAGACTGAGATCAGCAGCAGTCTTAAATGTAATTAGATATGTGCATTAACGAGCAGTGGAACAATCCGCCAGGCTGTGGAGGAAGACAGAATGAGTGTCTCTGGTGTTCGAATTGTCAAGAGCAGACAAGAGTCTTTCCATCTCCAGACACTGTCTGCAAAAACGAAGATAGCATAACTTCTCCTGACACTTGTCTATCAGGACTTGATCTAACAACACATTCAGATTTAGTGTTCTGTGTTTAATAATGTACTGTAATATACATTATTAAACATGTATAAAAATAAAAATAATAAAATAATGTATTTTCATGCACAGGGATTTCTAAGGTTTACAGAAAAAGAGAACCTGTTCAACGAGTGTCGGTTCTCTGGACAAAAACGCTTTGTTGATCAGAGGAGAATGGCCAGACTTATCCGAGTTGAATGGCAATAGCCAAGCCACATATATATTTGTTACAACCGAGGTATGCAGAAGAGCACTAATGCACAACACATCAATCCTAGAAGTAGAAGAACAGCCAGCTGAGGCTACAGTTTGCTTGTGCATTGTGCATAGTGATGTAAGGTTTGCATGCTGGTTGGCAATGGAAACCAATGAAGCCGCTGTCACAATAATGTAGATAATTAATACCATTTGGAAATAATTGACATATTCAAATATCGTGAAAATGCAGAAAAAACATTTTTCTGCATTACAACTTGCAGCTTTTAACTAACAGAATCTATTACTTAGTTCTAGGGGAAAATTAACATTTATCTAGTTCAATTCATGAATCAAACCAACATTTGAGAAAAACCCTTATCCCCCAAGAAAAGGATAAGGACAATCTTTTGTTTCTTAGTTTTAGGGCCCTTTTTGAAGGTCCCTGATAGGATCTAAGAACATCCCTCAGGGGATTGTTTATTCAATTAACTCAGTTCCTACAACATAAGGCAAAAATATATTTGAACAGCAAGTGTCGTGCATCCATTATTTTTGACATCCTCTGTGTAGAGTTAACAAACTTTCCATAGTCATTGGTGTAGGACAAGCTGTCCATAATCTCTGATCTTTTGATTCCCTATGTTCCAGTTTGTTCTGGTAAACAATCACAGTTAGTGGGTGGTAAGTACCTCATACTTCTGCTTTGTGCAAAACAATTTAGGCTAACTTTAATGATTAACACTGTCATGTTTTAGTCCTACAAGGTTTTTGGCTGTATTAGTGATATTTAGTTATGTCTTCCCAGAATATGGCAGATGGCCTTCTCCCTTTCTTTTACAAACACAAAAAACGATTCCCAAGATGACAGTAACTACCATTGCGATTACTCGTAGTTTAAAAAATAAATATCTGGCCAATCTCTAAACATGTTATAGAACCAGGCAAATCAAGTCACTCCCTGCATTTGTTGTTACTTCTTGCTTGAAATTTCTCATTTTCTTTATCGCTTTAGGAAATGAACCATTTAAGACGGTATTGTGGGGTATATAAATGGAATACTCGTTCCAAAACATAACACATACTCCCTCTCTGTTAGCCAGTAATCTAATGCCATTGTTTTAGGGTTAGGGGGTGATAAAACTCCTGTCTCCTGTTAAAGGATGTGTTCTTTGCCCTCCTCATTAGTCTTTTATGCTAACACAAACTGGTTCAGATGGTACTGGGTTGGAGTGCTCTCCACTCGCACAGCTATGGCTGTAGGACGTTCGACTAGGTAAGGTGTTCTCGCGTATTTCCACTTACTCCTGAAAACCCTCATACACACACTTTCCTGGTTTCACCTTAAGCTCAGTCTCCTCTCTTTTTCACATTGAAAGATAATTTGATATATTTTGGTCATTTATTCTTCAAGCTTTGTAAAAAGTGGAATAGGCATTGGTTGACCAGTAAGCATTTAATGCAGTGTTAAGCATGAATTTCGGTTAGTACTAGAGCAATATGCCATTAATGCCAGTCATACCTATTTAACTTAGTTGTCTCACATGTATGTATGTTGTATGTATTATGTATTATGTATATTATGTATACTTTTTACCATTGTCTAAGTTGGCAATTGCTGGAATTGCAAATCTAGGGATCACCTCCCTGCCTGTAAACTTTACTAGCATGTCTGCATTTTTGTGATAAAGCTACTATCTTTCTAAATACTATCTGTCCCTTTGTCTGACATTTGCGCTATGGCATATGCTGCCTTCAGACCCTCCCTGTCTCTATAGCACAAACCATCTATGAACAGGGTTAAATCCACGTTTGGTATTTCTTAGGTCATCCTTTCACTTTGATACATTTCTTCAGAACTTTCAGTCTTGTGGGAATAGTCATTTTTTGTGGGAATGGAAATAGATAATTGTTAGATTTGACTCTAAATGCCACTCTTATCATTTCTATGTAGATTACAGTTGTTTCTGTTTTTATGATTTGGGGTTGTTATAGCCATCTACTGTCTCTTTCAGGGTCCTCATCCTCTTCTTTATAGTACTAAAGTGTGTAGTGTGTCGATAGATGTGATTTAGTGGCTTTTATAAGATGTGACTGTATTGAAAGAAGCACTCAAACTATGAGTTAGGTGGGGTAACGCTGCCACCACCAGATATTCCAAAATAAATTGTCTTTATTATAAATTTGGCATAGCAAAGGCAAGTGAGGTAGATAGGCAGATCGTTCCCCGTAAAATAAGCCAGAGAACACACCCAGTTTCCCCAAAGCCACTCCACGCTCTGCTAACAGCACATGCAACGTTTTCAGTACAACCACAAAATGCCACTCAGAGTAAGCAAATCAAAAGGCACTGCATTTCAAAGTTTTACCACTACAAGCACACATGCCATTCGACACATTACACAACTGCACTACATTCATTTACAAGCAAAAACCTTAAAACCCCTCATTAAATTCCCTGACTCAAAACACTGTAGCCCATATAAGTTCTCCACCGCTTACTAATTTCATACGCTAATTAAAACTACACACATAAAGACACAGACAAACTAGACGAATTAAAACACAACTCTCCACGTTGATAAGACCCTCCCCCGGGGTCTGGGTTACAGGACTTGTCTACCTGCAGAGTCGAATCACCAAGGCAACCAAGCTTCCAATTCAGCCCGCTGCCAGGACGCCACACGGGGAGCACAGCCGGAAGTCTAAACCTCACTGGCGATCAGACCTCCCCTCCTGGAGCTTGAACACCTAACCCCTGTGCTAAATGTCTTCGTTGTCGGTGGTCCTAACCAACCGCGAACAACCCCTCCCGCTCCCAGATCATCCACTTTAACTTTGGCTCCCGATCCGCTCACACACGTCACTTCAAAACACGTCTGCTCGCACCCCTCTGCACGAGTCCCCCAACTCACCTTTCTTTCCCTCTTTTCAACATCCCACTCAATAACCTTCAGGTGAAGCCACTGAGCCATAAAGAGCCCCTCCCCTTACCACACATGCGCACAGATCCTTTACTCCTTACAGTATGAACTTCTTCCAGGGAAGGTAGGATTTGTTTTCAAGTTATCAATTTGCCCCACCAGTATAATTCCATATCAGGCTGTTGTCTTGTTTTGTTATAAATCTGCATCAGCATTTGTGAGCATTGCTTTTTCGCTTCTGATATTATAACGCCTTCTGGGGTGCACAAAATCTTGCAAATCATTTTTTACAAATCTTTCTGACCAGGGGAAATGGAAGGCGTCTTGTGGTTTAACACAGGTATCAACTGTTCCTGTATCTACCATCATCAGGATTTTCTTTCCTTCCACTTGAACCTGTAGCATGGGTTCTTGTTCGGGCTTGGTATTGCTGGTAGTGTTGTTGGTTCTGTGGATAGCTCTGCTGATTCTGTTAATAGTTGTATGAAGATTTGTAATTTTTCTAAAGGTATCCAAGTTTTCTGCAATCTCAGCAGGTTATTAGCTCACTTCCTGCTATTCAGATACCTTGTGGGTTACCCGTTCCTTGCTGGAATCCAAAGGCTTGTCCTCTGGGCACATTTTGATATACAATCATTTGTGTTCTCTGTTGAATGGCTGGAGATGTGGGTAATGATGTCATGGTTGCTGTAGGCTTGCACTGCTTGACACACTGCCTCCTTGACCAGAGCATGTATCTGTATCTGTGCCAGCTTCCTGCTTTCAGCCATGTCTTGCTCTTTCAATCTGTGTTGTTATCTCTTGTACCTTTCGTATATATGACTTCCGTGTTCACAGAACTGATCTAGTGGATTTGTTTTTAAGCTGACCACTTTTTGCAGCTTGTTGTTTACTGCTGTGAGGAGTCCTTTTTAGCAAGTTGTCTCTGTATACCACTGTCAGTGGGGATCTGTGTCAGGGCCTTTTCTCAGTTCTTGTTTCCATCTCCGGACTTGCTAATGGATGTAATGACTGGCACTTAGTATCTCGTCTACAGGGTTTGTTCTGTATATAGCATATGTGGTTTCTGTTTTACCTTCATCATGCAAAGGGTCTTGGTCTTTCAGTATAATTGTAGTTTGTACATACTGTGGTGCTGCCGAGCAGCAATAAGGGTTAAGAGGATGCTGGCCCCAGTCTCACATGTGACGTCTTTAAACTTGTACAGTCTAAGTATCTGCAGCTCTCTCTCTCTCTGTTTTTCCTCAGATCTATCTCCTGATAACACCTAATCTGTTCTTACCACCAGATGCATCTCTCTATGTCAAAAGTCCTGCCGGATGGCCACCCCATTCCGCGTTTTTTTCTGCTTAAGCAAGTGATTTTCTTTAGTTAATAATTTCAAGGCTTCTTGTTTTATTAGTATAAATTTAATGTTATATTTATAATAGACTAGTGTGAGCAAGTGCCTTCTTCGAAATTACATCGGTGTGCTTGCTTGCTTGCTGGAGACCTGCATGCTGTGCCAAATCAAAAAGATATTCTGTGCTTCACTGTATCACTGTATTGCCTTCATATTCTAATACTGTTAATGTGGCATCAAAAGTTAGTTCCTATACTGTACGTAAATCTAATATATTATAATTATACTGCAGTAATATTGCAATATAAATGACCAATTAATATATATGTATATACTATACCCGCACACGTTTGCTATGCATCAAATAGTCCCTGTAAAACTACTTTATTATATTATATTATATTATATTATATTATATTATATTATATTATATTATATTATATTATATTATATTATATT
>JAUZST010008684.1:0-13433 GCA_034779995.1 Parotocinclus haroldoi
TTAAATTATGATAAAGCTGTTAGGTGTTTCTTTTCGCAGTCACCTGGTGTGCAGTCTCTGATGTGGAGGAGCAAAAGTGCTGGGATCTGGCCAGCAACATCACAGTGAGGAACATACGCGGGAAGCTGTACTGTATTCGAGGCCAAAGTCCTACAGACTGCATGCAGAGAATCAAGGTGAGAAAGCAAACGATGTCAGACAGCACTGTTATGCAAATCATTTGGCTAAGTATCATGAAAATACGGACACTTTTCTTTAAACCAGGACCTCTCTGCTTTTCCTACACTTTAAAAACAGCCTTTGCTTAAATGCTGGTTGTCCTTCCCAGGGAAAAAAATGTACTAGTAAAATTGCTCGACAGTTTTAATGTGAACTTTTACACCTTGACCATAAACTCCACAGTTCTACTATACATTTTGGATGGCAATTTGCCCACTTCATGGTTCTACTGCCAAATTTCACAGTACGTTTTTTCCCCCTGGATTTCTAAAAAAAAACAGGGGTTTTGGGGGAAATGCTCCGAAAGTTCAAATCCAGATGGACTCGGACTGTGCTGTGCTAAAGCCTAAAGTCTGGATGAACATCTCGTAGGTGTTAACAGTAAATATTCGCCATAAATAGAGGCTAGTTTAACTTCCATGCTGACTCCAATCCGACTGGTTTGTGCTTAGTAGGGCGAGTCCAGTTTTGTTCCCCACCTCTTTTTAACAGAACGGGACTGCTGATGCTGCCTCCATGTTTCCTGACGAGATCTACACTGCTGGCATTTGCTACGGGTTGGATGTCGCCGTAGGAGAGTCGCACAACGGAATGGGTTAGAGCCAGCTACTAATAATCGTATGACTCATACGCAGAACGTTTACAACTGCCTCCAAGGTCCAAGTACCAAGTTCTGTTTGTCCGCTGCTATGACATTGGAGATAATTTGATAAATAATTCGGAGCTGACTCTCAGAGCTGCATGACGCCATCCTCTTCCTCTCTGTCTCTCAGATGGCGTTCACTACTACGTGGTGGCGTTGGCCCGCAGGTCCTCTGGAGACCTGTCGCTGCTGGAAATGCATGAGCGCAGTTCGTGCCACCCGGGCATGCGCACCACTGTGGGCTGGACGGTGCCGATTGGCTTCCTGGTGAATACGTCGCAGATCAGCGTGGGCGAGCAGTGTAACTTCCCACACGGTGAGTTATGGGGTGATATAAAAGGTTTTTAAGAACGATTTCTAGAAAGAAAGCCTTCATACTCAAAAGGCGTGTGGGCCGGACCCACCACTGTGGAGACCGGACCTGCCCCCAGTGTCTCCGTCCTGACTGATCGAACCAGGAGCTAAAATGATGGCGAAGAGGAGTCGCACTGAGACATTCACTGGTCTGGATCCCCTTCTTCCTTGGTGTTGAACGTTGAGACACTATGGAATTGGGCAGAAAGCCAAAGTGTGGGTGAGAACATGGAGCATGGAACAAGCTTCATGGTGCTCATCGTGGTGCTCATCAAACCTCTGCTGAGTGAAGAGGTTCACAGGACAATGTGCACCATGTGTAGTTGCTTTAGGTTCACGTCAGCCTGCGTGGCCTCCAACCCAGCTCTTGACCCTTTGCCTCTTCCATAGCCAGCTGCCTAATTGGCAGTAGATACTAAGGCTTTCTCTAAACTTTTCCTCGCTCAGTGTGGTGTTCTGTACACCAAGTTACGCGGCAACAAGGCCTAAGGCTCGTACAGGCCGATGAAGCTGGGTCATAGAGGTGCCCAATCAATTCTAAGGATATTTTTGCGCCTGTATTTTTCGAGAACCTTTGTACCTGTCATTTCCAGAGACGGGAACCATTTGTAGTTTTTACAACTGATAAACCTGAGTTCAGGCTTCCACCATTTGGGAATTTCGGAACTCGCATATCTATTTAGAAATGTAAAAAAATATGGGAGATGGAGATGGATTCTCGATAACCTCCTCACCTCCAGTCACCTCTTGATTTTGTTTACGAAATATGTTATGTGTGTGTGTTGCCATCCCGTAGCGGTGGGGGACTTCTTTGGCTACAGTTGTGTCCCAGGGGCCAAAGACCCGGAGCACGATCCCAAAGGCAACAACCCTCGAAACCTTTGCGAAGCCTGCATCGGCGACGAAAACGACCGGCACATCTGCGCCAACAACCCTCGGGAACGGCACTACGGGGAGGCAGGAGCCCTGAGGTACAGACCGAATGCTAGTATCATGATCTTTCGGCGGGTAAACTGGTGAGTTGAGGGCATGTTGTATCCGGAAAGGAGTCATCCAAATAAAAACGGAGGCAGTTATGAAACAGTCCAAGCGACATCCTTCCATATATTCCTTCCATTATGCCAAAAACGATGCAATGTCCTCACGAATGCGAGCCAACCAGGGCAGCTTTTGAACACCTGGTGGAGAACGGTACTACAAAAATATGAAGGCAATCTCAAAATCCAGCGTGACCCTCGGAAGTGAATCGGCCGAACATTCTATGAATTGCCGTTTGTTTGTGGATCTGCAGGTGTGTAGCGGAGAACCTTGGCGACGTAGCTTTTGTGAAACACACCACCGTCTTCGACAACTTGAACGGTACGCTCTCGGCGATTTGCCATTTCCATACAGTAGTGCTCCAACCCAACTCGGGTTCAAGTACCGGTGGTGGTACAGTCCTTTTCCGCGCGTTCCATATTTTTTTATCGCCCCAAAAGTGTGTGTGTATAAGATCTTACGGTGCGTGCGCGTGTGCGTGTGTGACCATGGGTAAGGTAAAAACCAGGAATCGTGGGCTCTGGACATCGAGTTGGAGGACCTCAAGCTGCTGTGCCCGGACGGAGGTGAAGCCGCTCCATCTGAGCACGAGCGGTGCCACCTGGCTGTGGTGCCCGCCAACGCCGTGGTGGTTCGCCTGGAGGACAAATGCCGCGTTTACAAGTTCCTTGAACGTGCTCAGGTGGGGATGAGGATGATCTGCATAATCCAGCCAGTTCCATTTCCAGTCGTGTAGGCCAATAAGTTTGTCCTCCTTGCTGCAGAATGCATTTGCCAATGCGACGCGGGGTTTCTCGCTCTTCAGCTCCGCGGGGTACGGCCAGCCTGATGTCATGTTCAGCGACTCAACCAAGAAGCTGCTGAGGGTCATGGGAACCTACCAGTCCTGGCTGGGACCGAGTTACAGCACCATGCTGCAGGCCTTTGAGTGTGAAGGTAACAGTGAGATGTTCAGAGAAACCCAGGAGTTTAATACATATTATTAGATATTGTATAATCATTCTGAATAAGGATCTGGCTAAATGTGTATTTATTTAAGTTCAGTTCGGTTTTATGATAGAAGGAATAGTACAGCGTGAGTCAAAAGTCACAGGACATGTCCCGTGCTGCGCCGTGGACTTTTCACAAAGGCTCCCAAAACCATTGGTCGGGAGCGGTTCTTCAGACGATCGCTACGTTTCTTGTCCCCCACAGTCCCGGTTTCTCTGAATTTGGTTGTGAGTGATGGGGTAACAGCGCCGTGTGAAATCTGATCTCTCTGGGCGTCGGTTGGTAAAGTCTGTTGCTATGATACGGCACCAGGTTTCACTTACCTGTGACGAAGAACAAAAGTTTTGAACTTTTTGTTGATAACCTTTGAACCGTAAGAGATGTGACAAATCCGATTGCACCAATCGACTTCTGATACAGTTCTGATCTGCTCCCATATCCTACATGACCACCTTCAGATTGATAAAACTTGCCCTTGATCCAATATGGCGGCGTTCAAGTGGGAGGCCATGTTTCCAGACACAGCCTAAAAGATAGCCCCCCCTTATCCATTACTTTCTGGGGTATTCAGATATATCCCTTTACCATTTGGTTTCTGTAATAGAAGGGTGTCCTGTGACTTTTGACTCGCCCTGTATTATTGGTAAATTGCATGTTTTGATGCTGATTTAGCTCCAAACCACATGCTAGGCTGCCGAGCTGTGTGCATGAAATGAGTACTGTGCAAAAGTCTTAGGCCACCATTAGATTGGTCGTTTTTCAAACGGTGTAAGGGATGAACGGATTACGATATTGATGTAAGTGTTTTCTCCACAGGTCTGTGCTGATATTTGTTCCTTCCTTTTCCTCCCATGTTGCTCGCTGATGCCACTCTGCAAGCTTTCTCTGTCCAAGTTTCGAACCATTTCTCCATCTCACTTTCTATACGTTTCCCATCTATGAAACTGGATCTGCAACCTTCAGACGAACGAAGGTCTACGGAGGCTGCTCTGTTTTGTGTGCTGTGAAGGCTTCTCTGTGAATTCATTCTTTTGAACCTATACCTAGTTGTATATTGCTATGGCATTTAAGATATATCTTGGGCTAATCATGGTTTGTTTGCTCTAGTGGTTCCCAATACCTTCCAAAAGGTCATAAAGGGACCTGTGACTTTCTGACACATGAACGGGGCAACAACAATGAAATGGGTTTTAGACGAGGGGATTTCTAGACCATAATCAAAGCCTGGTTATAGCAGTGTGGATTTCGAGGTCGATTTTCAATTTTGGTAACCCCAAAATCGTCCATCTTCTACAAATTCCCAACCAGGACTACTGGACTACTCACTAAGTTTTGGCGCTTGGAAGTTTTGAAAATCAGTACACACTCATTCATTCATTCATTCATTCATTTTCCAACAATCAGATAATGGGAAAAGTCCATGTCTTTGACTCGGACAATTATGGGATTTCTAGCTCATACAACCAGCCGATAATCTCACAGAAAAAGTTCAAACTTTAATGTCAAACCATCAAAGTTCAGAGTGTCCACAAACTTTGTGGCGCGCTTATTTCCGTTACTGGGGTTGCCAGATCCCAAGAGAATGAAACCCACAGGGTCAATAGGAAAAGGGGACAATTAAACCAAATACATTTTTAAAAAAAGCCAGTCTTTTGAATACCTGGCAACAAGACTAGTCTGAGTGAACACTGAGTGAACCTAGTGAACACTGAATAAGTGGTGTGCATGCTATGAGAAATCTGTTTACTGGAATAAATCCAGCTCACTTGAACAGACTTATGATCATCTGACTCTGGTTCATAAGTGCATAGGAACACACTCGGTGCATGCGAGGCGATAAACCTGTATCCTTTTCCAGCCAGGTCAAGTACAGCTCCTTAATTTTATGTAGTCCAATATTGAGGATGAAATACAACTCCTTTTGTCCCGGAATCCAAATAATGGACCAGAGCTGGGAACTACTAGCAAGCCTTTATTAGCCCAATATATGTCAAGTTTTTGAGTTTGGTATCTAACAAGTCTTGGTCCTTAAGTAAGAAGCGTTAAGAGATCCCGGGAAAATGTTCTCCACGTCATGCTTAGTCATCCCGTTCCGGATGTTACTCAACACAGGTGCTCATGAAGTGCAGTCTTCAGGACAACTTGAACGTTATTCCGTGTAAATAAAATCTCGTGTACCTGAGAACGCAGAGGAAACGAAACCTATAATCAATAAAAATTACGCCTTGGTTGCCTTGTTTACTCTTTTTTTTTTGGCTGCTGCGTAACAAATGAGGAGCCGCAGTGCGAGGGAATTAATAACAGCTCTACGGCGCGAACCGGCGCCGCTGCGGCGGAATTGCTTCGTAATGCCGAAGCGTGTGCGTTAATGGGTTATAAATGATAATGACATCCAACATGGCCTACTGCTAATAGATTGGTTTCGGCAGCGGCTTTGATTCAGGGTTAATTGAGCATTCACGGGCACAAAGACTTCGGGAATGTCGGCAATACGCAAACGATGTCCAATTATCATTTGACAATGTATTCTTGCACACAGGCTGTCTTTTAAGCAGCAATCGTCAAGCGCCAAGCGCCAAGCCCCAATGCCCGGAGAACGCCGCTGGACCCTGGATGAAGAAAGAGGGTCAAAGGGGATCGAATGGCTTCAGGTTGTCACACCAGACAAGCGTTTGTCAATTGATCTGGGTCCTAAAACGACGTAGGAATTGAGCGATGAAGACCTGCCACGCCCACTGTGCCTTTGTGGATAACACTGACGTGGATTCCAGTTGCCCGTCATGTTCACACGGCAGGATCAGGCACTGTATGTGAGAGAAATGAACGATTGATTGGTAATTAACGACGCAACGTGCTGGAAATTGCAGCCAAGGGAGATGAGCTAGAGACCGGGGTTAGAGAGTGACTCTGTAGCGCTTTTGACGGCCCCCTTTTCACTAAATTCCATGCCAGGAATGAGTTTGCATGGAGGAACGTGGTACGCTCCCAGCGGTTGAAGTTGTAGGCTTGAACCCGGGTCTCTGGTGCTATCAATACTGGAAGACTTCAGGCATTGACAACTGCCTCAACCTGGTTATGTGGACTATGGATAATGGCACTGTTCCGAGGGTCACAAATGCTTAAGGGAGGCTAAGCGAATTAGTTCCTAGCCATTGACAAGAGGAAGCTGTTGAATCTGAATGCTGGAGCTGTTTCACCGGCCCATTACAAGCGACCTTTTGCCCTTGGAACCAGTAAAATAGTGCTCAGAACCACCGAACGAGGCTGCCGTGTTCCGCCAAAGACCTTCGGCCAGCTGGAAAGCGGACAGCTTAAGGGAATCAGGATCCAGGCAGAAACCGGCTGGTCTTAGATATAATCTTCTCCCCTGCGATCCAGCAGAGGTCTTTGGATGGCGTGTAAACCCCGCTTCGAGCCCCTTTCCGTCGGCGCTATCGCGTTTCGCTGGCTTATCGGAGTCACGGAGGGTCAAGTTCGCACAATACAGGTATACAGACCGACTGCGGGTCTCTCATGCGTGGCACTAAGCGCTCTGGGATTGAGCGGTCTCATGCAGTCCCCATGCGGTTGAAACCACCCATTGCTCCACTTTTTTTGGGGGGGGAAAATCAGGGACTTTGTTTGTAGCCAAACATTGTTGGTCCCGGTGTTTATCAGAGCGACAGTCACCGTCGCCCTAAAACGGTGGTTTGTTATCGTCAGAAGAAGCTTTTCTAACCACGCCTTTCAACTGGCCGGTTGGCTTTGTTAACCCGATCCTAAAATGTCTAGTGTAATCCACGAAATAGGCGCAGAAAAAGTTTGGCCACCTGTCCAGATGATCCATGAGGTTTTTTTTTAAATTTTTTTTTTTTATTACTAAAAATTGACACATTAAATCTCTTCTTGTCAAATCGAAGTGCTTGTCAGAAAAGTAACCTCAACAAAATTGGACTAAACTGCAACTCCCGAAAAAAAAAAAGAAAAAAAAAAAAGACATCCACAGCACAGGAGTAGTAACAGGCTGACAGTGATGGAGAACGTGAAGACGCCCGAGTGACAAGCTATCCGTCTGAAATCCACCGGAGCTCCGATATGTCATTATTCAGAGTCTGGGTGAAAGCACGAGGCCTAACGCTGAGAAAAACACCGAACTCTGCTCGTGTAAGCAGTCCCTTCTTTTCCGAACGCGTCCCGATGACTCCTGATTAAGTTAAAACCCCAAACCGTCATTATAAAATCGAATTAAAATTAGACTGGATGTTACCGGCCGTTTATTACAAGCACTGCAAGCCATGTTTGCTTTTCGACACCTAATCCATAGTAGCTCCGCCAACGGTACTTGACACAACAGTTGTTCCATAGCCTCAGAAGCGTCATTACAGGAGGTATTGATAGCGCTCTCACACAGATTTCCAGCTGAAGTAACAGGTCTTAGTGAGGGATACGTGGGACAAAACCTCCCAGACCTTCCCCTTCCGACTGCTCCTAAGACGCTTGTGTTGGACGTGAAGGGTATCGATTACAGCGCAGCAAGCATGGGCTCTGGGAACTCAGCGAAGCACCTCATATGTATAGATCAGCCATCACAGGCCCTGAGGCTCCAAAATCCTTTTGGATGGGGTATGCACTGTAAAGAATGCTTGAGAGGAGTCTTGATTTGCACCAATACATTGTGAGCAGCCAAACGTACAGTATATAACAGTCTCTTTATTGCAGGTTTTTAGCAGGGCTCAAGCCGGAGGATTATTAATAGAAGGGGACCCGACATGGTTGCATGGGACTTCCTGTGAGGTCAAGGGATGAGTTATTTCACAAACGTGTTACTTCCCGTCCAGTTTCACTTTCTCGGCTTTATTTTTCAGCATTCTCTTTAATTGTCAGAAATCTCAAAAAAAAAAAAAGCCAGTACAAGCAATGGACCGACATACCTCTACAAAGGTGCTGCAGTGGCTTTATTATGCCCTCTTACCTAGGCACAGGAGAGCTGACTGATCATCCCGATGGACCCCTGCTGGTGACAGGGCGGCACAAACTAATAGCTTGTCAACGAAGTCTATTTTGAGCAAGGGTACTTGTGGGATATTGTGTTGGACAACACTGTAATGATCGCTTGTTATTATTCTCTACGTTTGGGCTAGGATCTAATAACGGGATACCTCAGGGCTCGGTCCTGTGTCCGGTCATCGTTTTAGAAGGATGCTGTTTCTATTCTAAATTCACACATGATCACATGGACTTCGGTCTTTAATTTTTTTAGTAAGGCATTGCTGGTTTGTTTACGATGGATTGGCGTCCAGTCTAGGGTTGATCCTGCCTTGGGCCCTGTGCCACAGGCTAGGGACCGGCTTTTCTGACCGGGAAGAAGCAGATAAGCAGATAATTGAATTCTATATCAATTTTGTTTTATACTTTAGTTGATTTATTTTATTACTAATTTAAATGTTATTAGTAATTTGTTATTGATTTAAATTAATACCTAAATTTCTATAATTTAATATACTTTTAACTATTTATTTAATTAACATCTAGGACGCCCATGGAGGTCGGGGTCCCCTGTTGAGTCTTGGTTCCTGCCGAGGTTTCTTCCTACCACTTTCAGGGAGTTTTTCCTTTCCACTGTCAACTTGGGATTGGCCTTTTATGATCGTATAATACTGTAAAGTTGCTTTAGAAATAAAAATGGAATTGAATAAGAAAATGAATGAATGAGGATTGAAGAAAATACAACATCTAACAAACTTTAGAGGTTGTTTCGTATTTGAATCAGCGTTATCCAAGGTTACCCAAAGAAACAAGGATGTTGCCACTAGATGGCACCAGCTCGCTGTGGTGGCCTTTTTGCTGCTGTGCGCGGCTCCAGGACGCAAGGTGCAAAAAAAAAAGGAAAACAAAACAAAACAAAAAACCCACCTGCATACAGATGCATGTTTAGACTTTAAAATCACACACATACTAGATATAAGATAGTTAGGGCTAACCCACATTTGCTATACAAACTGCATATTATGCACAAATCTATAAGTGTATAATAACGTGCATGTTTTCTAACCTCACAACTAGGTGTCAAAAGCAACGTCAGTAGGAGCGCCGTGTCACCGCAGGACCAACATAAAACCCGCTCTACAGCGCTGTTACCTATGGATGTTGACATGAAGTATAAATGTGTCAGTTGTCGTTCCCCTTGCCGTTACAGGTCACCTTGTGTTGTGCTTGGAGCTGCAAACTGTCAGTGTGAACTGAAGCGTTGGAAGTGTTTAATTTACTGCCTGCTCAGTCTTCCCAGAGCGTTCCTTCCCACTGAGAGTTATTTATGAAGTTAACGTGTCCATCGATGCAGTAGCCCTGAGCCTAGATCATGTCTGACCTTTGTTCTTCTTGTTAAGCTGCAAAGACTAATCCCACATCTGACCAAAATCCTCTTCTGATTCACCGCTATATTACTGGCTTTCTTTGTTCTTCGATTGTCCAGCAAGGTGTCCAAAAAAAATGCCCATCCAAATATTTCATCCACAATCATGGGTACAACCCCCAAACCAGACAATGATGCAGCTGCTCATGGTGCTCGTTGTAGATGCTCTGTAACAGGTGGTGAGAACTGGAGGTACCATTTTCTGGGCAGGGCTTTTCTGGCCGTTCCCTGCTAGGTGCACACCAACTTGGTGTTCTTGACGTTCCCTGCAGTGGTGCCAAAGATCCATGTTAAGACACAGCTTGTAGTTTCTCCACCAGTTTGATCAGCAGCGGATTGGTCCTCTCAGGCAGCAAGTTCCAGATCCAGATGCAGAGGGAGGCTTTCGGGTACAGCTGGCCGAGCTTTTCCACCAGTCGCTGAGGAATGATGGTGCTGAAGGCTGATCTCTACAAACTGGATTTTCACTCTTGTCATTGTCTTTCTTGTCCTGGTGGGTGAGTGCCAGGTGTAGGGTGGTCGAGATAGCACCATGCATTTAATGTTTGGTGTGATCTGCTATCTCTGACGTGTTTCAGAGGTAGGATAAGATCTGGGTAATGTGTCTCCAGATGTAGGATAAGATCTGGGTGATGTGTCTCCAGATGTAGGATAAAATCTGGGTGATGTGCTTTCAGAGGTAGGATAAGATCTGGGTGATGTATCTCCAGAGGTAGGATAAGATTTGGGTGATGTATCTCCAGAGGTAGGATAAGATCTGAGTGATGTATCTCCAGAAGTACATTATGATCAGACTGACGTGCCTTCAGTTCCCTGATTGAGAATCGCTGGCTGTTTTTGTGAGAACATGAAGATCTATTGATGCTTTACACTACCTATCGATGTGTATACATGCTCAAACGACCCCTTCACCAGGCTTTGATCCTCTCTCAGGGAGGCCATGAGGAGGTGAAGTGAGTGTGAATGAGCTGGGTGTGTGTGATGTATTACAGGGCTGAATGGCAAAGCTGATGCTTGTCTTTATCCTTCATGTGAGGAATAGTGTAGGAAGAAGCTGTCCTGCTTTTAGATTGGTGGCGCTCTGTATTTACGTAATGTGGTCGAACCATCAGGTTCAATGTGAATCTTATTGATGGCAAGGGTTGGATAATTCATGGAGCTACGCATCACCAACATACACATTTAATACAAAGGACTCGACGATCCGTTATCTTCCAAACTCCCACCAGTGGTTTTCTCCAGCTCGTCTTTTCCTTTCTCCTGTTCCGTTTGTTCCATCTCCTTCTTCAAGTCTTTCTGTAGAGTTTCCACCACCATCCTGAACTGCAGCTTCCCTATGCTCCGTTCCATCTCAGCACAAGAACCTTGAAGGTAATCTTGTTGTTCTTGACCCTCTGCAACGAGATACTAACCTTCATCCACAGCCTCTCTCGCCGAGCTTCGGCACACTGCTTGGTCTTCAGGTTTGCCTGCATCATGGCCTTCTGAGCTTCCTAAATTCCAAGTCATACTGCTGAGCTCGGACTCTAATCCTGTTCTCCCCTCGATCCGTCGCATCTGTTACCTCCATCTCCATCAGCCCGACCACAATCCTGCTTGACCCATCCATCCAGCACTTGCTCACAATCGTTAAACCTCAGTTGACTAATACTTGCCAGCCAAGATAGGAGAAATTATAACATGTTATTCAATTACTAAAGCTCTCGTCCCCAGCCTGATGGCTGACCAGCTACCTAGGACCGATAGCCCTTGATTTCTCGGATTCATCTGGCTTCGCTTGCTGTTGAAATTCCCGTTAATGGCCTCATTATGCAACGTGGGCACCCAGACAAGCTGTTTACCTGCCCCAGACCCAGAATGTATTGCCCACATTCATCAGCATGAAGCAGAATCTATTAGCCTGTTAGTGACCTTGCACCACTGATTGCCCGGTTGGATCTCAGCTGGGTTTGTGAGGATAAAAATGATGCACTTAATCGAATTCGAGGACGCTTGGTCAATCAGAATTAGCATGGGTTTTAGGAGATAACAGTACTCATGAGGAGATTTACTCACTGACTCTGTGATATAGAATTAATTTCTCGCTACAGACAGTTGCATAAATTCAGCGAGGGTTGAAGGCGAAACTCTACGCTGCGTGAACCGTGAACTTTAGTTTCTCACTAGATTTGCCTCCATTCACAGGAGCATTAGCGAGGAATGATTGGGGGGGGGGGGGGGAGAGCCCTTCACATTCTGCATTTCAATGATCCAAGTTTATCAGCGCTTCAGTGTAGCCTCTCAGCATCAGTAGCTCCAGACCAACCAATGGGTGGCCTTCCCACCCAGGAGAAAGTCTTTCCATTCCAATTAGGACCTACAAGTGGCCTCCCATTAGTCAGTCTACCAAAGAAACTCAATAGATCAGGGATCCAGACCTCCTCTGAGAGCACCACCAGACCTTCTCAACACCTTCTACTTGGTCATTTGGAGAGGATTCGTGGATTTGAGGCAAAGGGAGACACCAAGGCTTTTCACAACGGAGCATCGTCTCAAAGCAGTCTTATATGATCTTAAAAGGCCAATCCCAAATTGAGCGAGCCTAGGGCGACAGGGGAAAGGAAAATCCCTGAAAGTACAAGGAAGAGACCTTGGGAGGAACCAAGAATCAAAAGGGGACCCGACCTCCGTGGGCCTGTTTAGCTCGTTGGATATTTTTGAATGCATTTTTTTTTTTTTTACCTCAGTGAGGTTGCTCTGGACAAATATTCCTGGTAGGAAAGCTTTTCTAAATCTTATTCGACGTGGTTGGTTTGCACTACCTCTCGTGGAACCGAGTAGCCACACAATCAAAACGCCACAGCGGATCGCCCGAAGAAGCGAATCTGGAGCTGAATTATTTAATGCGCATCTAAATATTTCTCTCTGATGAACCAGCAATAAACACATGATGAATGTGCGTACGCGGCTGCGTAATTAATATGCTACACAGATCGTTTCCTGGGAATCGGATGTGCGGTTTCGAATCGGAAAACAGATCGCATGAACTTTATGACCTTCCCTCACGGCGCAATCAGCACTTCCTCTCGGTCTGGACCTTTTCTAATTATCCGCTTACAGTATTTCAATAAGTAATTAAAATACCAGTCATCAGTCAAAAGCGAAGGAGAGGGAAATGCGATACGACGGGCCCTCTCGCAACCCTTCATCATAAAACGGTTGGTTATAACGACATCATAAATACAAGTAACCAGCTGAGTCGTGCCACGGAGAACAGCAAGGACAGGAAATACTGCTGTATTCCGACGGGTTATGATGTCACAATTACGTTGCAACCAACCATGACTGTCGGGACGCTGGTCACGTCAATGACTTGATGACGCTGCTCACAAAATGTAGCAGTGTAGTTTAAGACCAGGAAACGCCACTTTGGAGATGCCAACTGACCCGAAGCGCGTCTTTGGAAATCTTGCGCCGGGCTTGGACTCGAACCTGGATTCTCTTAGCATTAAAGAGTAATTAATAGTATAAATCATTTACTGAAATGTATCATGCATAAAATAATTATGATTGATTATCCATAAGTTGTTTGGAATGTTGTGGAGTTTTTAAAATTTGATATTAATTACTGTTGCGAATTAAAAGTGATTAATAATAAGCAGCCATTCGTAATTATGTTTAAATAATTGCAATAACGGCAAATACAAATGAATGAAGTGTTCCAAATATTACTAATGATAGCTTATTAGAAATATGCTACCTGAGATATATATATATATATATATATATATATATATATATATATATATACTTATCAGA
>JAUZST010008685.1:0-13433 GCA_034779995.1 Parotocinclus haroldoi
TCCAGTGGGATCTGACACCTTCTCTTGACGGACTGCACTTGAACAAAATCAAGAAAGTGGTGGGCGTGGTCACCTCCTGCTGCTTTTGCTCTTGTCAACACAACTTTGGTCCAAATAACCGAATAACATTAAACGTATATAACAGGATTTGTTTCGATACTTTAGGATTCGGTCAAATTAACCATATTTAACTGTATATATATATATATTTATATGGTTATGGATAAAATACTGTAACTCATATATTATTGTTACACCTATGACCGGTCCATCCATCTCTCTGAACACCAATCCCCCAAATGCAATGTATGCAGACGTGACCAGCTTAGCCCCCAGTCTGTGCCATTCTCACCAAACATCTTAACAGGATGTTAAGCAGGACTATTCATAAGGTTTCAGCATTTCAACTAATATATTCCACAAGACTGTGGTGGCCTAGCGGTGAAGTTAACTAGACCTTCAACCCCAGGGTTCACATACAACCTCTGCCACTGTTGGGTTCTTGAGCAAGACCTGAATCCACAATTGTTTAGATTGTAAGGTGGTATCACTAGTAAGAGCATCTTCTAAATGACCGAATGTAAACACACACCCTCTTAGTGGGACTGCAGTAGCCTAGCGGTTAAGGTACAGGGTTCAAATCCCACCTCTGCCAAGTTGCCACAGTCGGGTCCTTGAGCAAGGCCCCTAACCCACCATTGCTTGGATTGTAAGACTATATGAGCTGTAAGTCGCTCTGGATAAGGGCGTCTACTAAATGCTGGAAATGTAAATGTCCTAGCAACTGCCTATTGAAATACAAAACATGCATACGTTTCAGGTTTTATTTTAAAGTATCCCCTCGTTTTTGTGAACATTATGCTTGCTTACACTGTTGATTCATACACTATTTATTCTGTTCTGCCCTCATTCCGGATGTCCCCCAGTCCGGATGTCTAATCAGTTCTTTTTGGAAGGAGCAGTGTTGCTAGTGCTTTATCATCGGTGTCATCCGCCCTCTAAACGCCTCCAGAGCAGAAGATCCAGCAGATCCGATCCGCTGCAGCGCACTGGGCAGAGACCACAAGCTTCAGCTCACAGGATCTTACTCCTAATGAGCAACTTTAACAAAGAGGAGCGGGAATAAAGCACGGGAGAAGGAGAAGCCTTTATCTGTCCGGATACATCGGGACTGTTTTTCATTCAGAGAGGATTCCAGGCTCACTTAGTTGAAGCGGGCAGAGTGATCGAGTTCGCGTTATGAGCTAGACTTAGAGCAGCAAGACGCATCGTGTGGAGAACCTGGAGAGCGTATCTTTTTCAAGAAGCATTTTAGGATCAGCCATGCATTCTCTGACACTCAGATCATGTTGATCAGATCTCTAAATGCGTCTTATCGAGCAGCCGAGAACAATGAGCAGCGGCTCCGGTAACTTTCTGTTAGTTCCCATACCGGAGTACCCGAGCCTGGACTGCGTGCCCAATAAAAATGTGAAAATAGTCGTTCTTGGAGCGAGCAACGTCGGCAAAACAGGTAGGAAAAAAACTTTTCTGTTATAATAGAATATGAATGAAAATATAGCTTATATATAGATAGGTTTATGTGTAGGTGTATATGTACGCATTTAAATATCAGATTCATAAAACATAAGGCAACACATACAGTGATATAAAGTATAAACTAGATTTTGTCTGATTTGAAGTAGAGCTTTTGAAATATCAGACAGCTCTGTGATTGTACCATCCAACAGGGGGCGACACATACAACTGACCAGTCCACGCTGTGTTCTCTGTGGGACATGGGATGAGTTTAACGATTACAGAAATGCTTCAGTATTGTGAAACAACCTCTGTCTACCACATCTGTAAAAGTGTGTGTAAGTGTGAAGGCCATAATGAGTAACGAAATAATAAAACAGAAAAAAAAAACACTTTGACCGGGCAGTGTTTAAGCAATGGACATTTTGTAAAACAACAAAAAATGAATCATTTGGAAGCACTTCTTATTCAGTAAGAATTCTCTTTACGGTCTTTTACACAAAAGAAAATTGCTAATTAGGACACATAAACCTATAAGGCATAACATTAAAGGAACCTACCTGCTGTGTAGGTCCTCCTCATGCCACCAAGGCTATGACCTGTCGAACCATGGACTTCACAAAAACACATGAAGTTCACCAGAATTAGCAGCAGACCCTTTAAGTCCTGTAAGTTGTGAGGTGGGGCCTCCACTTCCAAAACATTCCATTGAGATGTGGTAAATTTGGAGGACAAATCAACACCTTGAACCCCTTGTCAAGGGCCTGAACCATGTTTCCCGTGTGTCAGGGTGAATAATCAATTTGGGAATACCTGTGCTCTGAAGGGGTGTGTTTGGTGAGTGTTTAGGTAGGTGCTAGGTGTCAAAGTAATATCCAGATGATTGTCAGGACCCAATGTTTTCCAGCAGAACATTGCCCAGAGCATCACACTATCAATGCTGTTTACTTCACATGTCAGTCATTTTTATGTTATGGCTGACCAGGTTATTTGGTTTGATCTCAGGAACCACCATCCAAAACCAAAAAACTAACTAACTAACTAACTAAAAACTAGCGGAATTTCAGAATGTCTTTTTCTCTCTACTTCCACTAACATGTACACATTTCTTCCTAATCTATCGACCTATACACTAGGGGTGTTATTATGGGATTTAATTATGGAATATTTAATTATGGGATATTTCATTTCGAAATACCCCTTGATATTTGTAAGCCGCATGTGATTACGTATTGAGATATTCCACAGAGTTCACTGAAGATATAAAAACAGCAGAGTTAAATCGTCTTGATACATCACGTCACATAGACACACTGTACTGCGACAGCTACATGAATGTTGCTTACACCACATTTAAAATCTGTTTTTTTCTTTCTTAAAATAAATCAATATCCGAAAACCTCACCTGAAATCAGGACCCCCCCTGCACCACTATATTATCCAGACATGTATTGAAATAGATGGGCTTTTAACAAGCAATAACTTCCACATAATAGAAACTACATCTCACACTCTTAAAATAAAATAACAAATATTCACTATCTGAATCATTCTCAGAGCGAGGTACATTTAGATAGCAGTGTTTAAACCATGGTGTATCGTCGCTGACATACTTTATTATTTAGCGTAGCGTATGCAATATCGTCTGCACGGGTTTACTCCGGGTACTCCAGTTTCCTCCCACAGTCCAAAGACATGCGTGTTAGGTTGTGTGTGTGTGTGTGTGCCCTACGATGGATTGGTATTCCGTCTAGGGTTGTTCCTGCCCTGGCCCATGACCCCGTGTGGATTAAGCGGAAGATGATACATGAGTATGCAATATCAAATTTAGTTTTAAAACTAAGACAACATGAGACTTGGTAAAGCAAATCCAGGTGCCAAGGAGCAGTGCTTAGCAGCTGAGGGTGAATTTCGTCTCTGTGAAGGAATAACAGGATAATCCAAGGCTATAAAGGATGATACATCAACTTTAAAAAAATTTCTAATTTCTCTTTCATCCATACACCTAGACTTAGATGGGGCTTTCAGAAAAATATACTATAAAGTTCACTTAAATGCGGTTTCAGTGTGAACAGAAGGCTAGAATTTGTGCATAAATGTTACCAGATCACACACAGGTTCCTTCAAATCTCCAGTCAGGTGGAGAAAAAGTTTTCAATGCAAGGCTAACCATCCATTTTCGACTCCTCGCAAAGTTGTGTGCAGTTTTCCTTTCCACTGTAACCCTAGGTTTGCCCAGTTAGGGCTTTGGACCTATATTTGTATACTTTCTACTTTAATTGCCTGTTGTGAAATCACTGCTGTACATGCAGAAATTAACTGTTTCTCTTTCAGCCTTGATAGTACGATTTCTGACCAAGCGGTTCATTGGTGATTATGAAGCCAACACAGGTAATTTGTGATCAGGCACTCATTTCATTTATTCTAACATAAGCAAAGTCACAAATAAAATATGTTTTTCTCCCCCCCTTCCCCGTAGGAGCCTTGTATTCAAGAAAGATTAATCTTGATGGGGAGCAGGTTTCATTACAAGTGCAGGACACACCCTGCGTCTCACTGCAGGTACTTCACAATCTGTCTGTTTCACTTCCCCTACGTTTCAGTCTCTTATCTAGGTGTCACGTAGGTCACTCTGGAAACATCTTATGAACCCTGGGGGTAAATTTAGTTCAAATGTTTGGCCTGCGGGCCAAGAATGCAGGAGTGGTGATAAAAAGGGTGTTGTGAGTCAGAGGGTCATTAGGCTGAGAGAAGGCAGAGCCGCAGCTGCAATTATGGTTGAAACTCCTGACTTTTTAGCTCAAGGATCAACAAACTATAGTACCAGCCAACGCTGTTATGATTTCAGGACGGGCCTCAATTGACACAGGCCATAACTTCTTTCAGCTCCTTGAAGCTGTTAAGTCTCGACGTATTTAGGCTGCTTGTCTTGGCCTGCTTTATGGTTTTTGTCTTGCTGCGCTGGCGCACAAACGCAATGCTGGACCACAAGATCAATGGCACTTAATCGCTCACTTGCATTAAAGCAGAGCATCCTTGCTCAACTCCACCAAGGAGAGGAAAAGTGTTGCAATAGATATTTGAGCTTCCATAACGGTTAGGCAATGATAATATCGGACATTTTATTGTTGAATAGATCATAATAATCCATTATTTTGATTTCTGTTAAACGTGATTGTGTGACTTACAGATGTTAACATAGGGCAAAAATTGTTCAGATAACTCTTATCATTATTCAAATTCTGACAATTACAATAGTGGCATTTCAATTAGTGGAGCACTACTCTAATATTATTATTTTGCAAGTATATCCTTTGTTTTTTTTTTCCCTAGAAACAATGAGATGCTTTCACATCATAAACAGCACATTTATAGCTTAAATAAATGCTCGTAAATACTTTATAAACCAGCTCTCTGTAATCTTGGCTTTCGAAAACCCATATTGGGACAGCATTAATTTTAATACGCTAATCAGTATCCAAATCCATATATTATTCAATTATTATATGTCTGAAAGCAGTTAGGGCGATTCAAATATGGAACGAGGTAGGAATTTCTCCCGTTGGTAACACAGGTATGAACTGTTTAACGTCCATCTGATCAACGTCTGTTAGCGTTTATGCGAGGTATGAAGAATTCAAATCAAAAATAAAGATCTATGTAGCTTGTATTAACTGATCTGTGTCACTAGTGATAAACTAGACTCTTGTGTGCTGTTTTCAGTCAAAAGCCAATTGTGTGACAGTACTAAAGTCACTTATGTCACAGGACCAGATACATAACCCTAACCCTAACCCTAACCCTAACCCTAACCCTAGGACCATGACTTTATAACATATCGCTGTCAAACATTTCTGACAGTGCCCAGTCAGGGCCCAAAACAGAATCTAAATATAAATTATATAACGAAGACATACAAATAATAATGAAGCACACAGGGTAGCGCTGATCTGGTGCATCTTCCTCCGAAACCTGGAAGGCCCCTGGTGAGGCAGAACGTCTACTGCAAAACAGCTCTCTACCTCTGAGCCATTCACTTTACTAAGGCAATATCTGGGTTTTGCTTTACGTTTTGGGTCTGTGCTCTCGTGCTCTCTTTTTAACACCTCTCCACAGTTCTTCATGTCACGGGGTGGACATTTATAACGCCAAATCAGGAGACCATAAGCGACAAACTGTTTTTTTTATACAGCTGTGCTGAGATTAACAACCACATTACGTTCTGAGAAACAGGCGCTGAGCAAAATGGTCATTAGCTGGACATACCATACCATAGTCATATAGTCTTTTTGTGCTACTGTAATAAATATAAGGGTCTGTTCACAAGCAAACTGTGTGTAAACAATACATACATGCATCAAAGATTCTGCTTTAACACCAATGGAAAACTAATCTGTTAAACACACGCTAAACCTTTTTTTTTTTTAATTCATGGAAATTTACAATCATTATAGAAAATACAGTAATGACCATGTGTAGAGAAAGAAAATTCATGTTTTCTCTGAACTTAATTCTTATGAAAAAAATGTATTATTTAGAAATATTATTATACTTTGAAAAACTCAAGGACCTCCCACTGAGGACTGATTTTAAAATCTGTTTTGTTTTGAAATCTACTTTGTTACTTAGTTTATTACCAACATAAATATGAATATTGATTTAAATTGTATTACTTACTTAATTTTACTATGACTTTAATATACTTTTAAGTATTTACCTAATTAGCATCTAGGCCACCCATGGAGGTCGGGTCCCTTTTTGAGTCTTGGTCCCTCCCAAGGTTTCTTCCTTTTACTTTCAGGGAGTTTTTCCTTTCCACTGTCGCCCTAGGCTTGCCTAATTTGGGATTGGCCTTTTAATATAATATAAGATTGTAAAGCTGCTGTGAGACAATGCTCCATTGTAAAAAGCGCTAAATAAATCCATTTTGACATTCATAACTTTTTTAGGAACTGACAATTCAAAGAGAAAGTGGTAATCCATATTCTTAAATGTGTCTTAAATCACACTCATCTTAAGCATGTCTAATCATCTAAATTGACCAAACTTAAAATAGTTTTGTGTATGGGACGCATATTGCGATAAAGGTTTTTTTCCTTCCTTCCTCACCTCAGTTTCTTGTTTGCTATCATTTGTTAATATATTTGTTTGATTTTGCTGTTCTCTGAGTGTTTTAAGCTGTAAAAAGCAGTGTAGCGTTCATAATAAACCAATGAAGATGTTCTGAAGAAAATTGTACAAAAATTATTTATTCAGTTTGATTAACTTAATAAAGGTTCAATCTGGACATGATTGAATGCAGAAGCCTATTTAGTCATGAAATCAAATCTGGATGAGCTGAGAATCACCATTCTCCTAAACTCACTCTTCTTTCTCCTCTCTCTCTCTCTCTCTCTCTCTCTCTCTCTCTCTCTCTCTCTCTCTCTCTTCTAGGATGATGCAGAGGGCCTGTACTGTCAGGAACAGATTAATCGTTCCATCTACTGGGCAGATGGTTATGTACTGGTCTTCTCCATCACGGACATTCACAGTTACCGCACCATCCAGCCTCTTTACGAGCACGTGCGGCGCATCCATCCGAGCGGTAACATCCCCATCATCCTGGTGGGCAACAAGAGTGACTTGTTACGGGCTCGCCAGGTGCACACCGACGAGGGTCAGGCGCTGGCAGGCGAGCTGGGAGGACAGTACTTCGAGGCTTCTGCCCGGGAGAATCATGAGGGTGTGCAGACAGCATTCCTACACCTTTGCCAGGAGGTGAGCCGGGCATTGGGAGGGGCAAATGGAGAGAAGAGAAGAGGAGGACTGCACCTTGCTCGTCCTAAGAGCCCCAACATGCAAGAGCTGAAGAGAAGGTTTCGCCAAGTGCTGTCTTCCAGAGTGAAATCAGCAACCACACTGTGATGACAGTAAAGACGGAGGTGGTGTTACGAAGCTACGGGATTCATTCCTGACCTGCTGGAGACCTGCTGATCTTACTGAACTTGCATCAGTAGGCTTTGCTCACCCTTTGGCTAAGGAGGCAAAAGGCCAAAGCCAACTGATGGATCTGACTTGGTGAATTTAGTTGAACATTGGAGGGTTGAGCTTATTCCAACACGTTTTTTTTTTTACTCAAAATGTTTTCGCATTTACATGCCCTTAATAATCTGATCATGATGGGGCTCCTGCAGTAATCTGACTATGGTCATGTAAACAACACAGTGGACTTAGATTAGCTCAGATGTTGGATTACTCACGTACTTAAAAGCTGCTTTTTTCACCAAAAAGTTGTAGGTTGCATGACGGTACAGTGACATAAGCCACCTGAATTCACTTAATTAGCTCAAAACCACATCTCTTGCATTGGATATAGGCTCAGTAAAGCGATTGGATCAATCGCTGCTCCTGCGGTTCCTAGGTGCCTATCTTGAAGTAGGAGCTGAAAAGTCCCTAAACATTGTGTTCTAAGAACTACAATTGTTTCCAGTTCCTGCAGTGCAAACATGTGAGAAAATTGTGTTTAAACATGTGTAACTAAAGATTATATCTCATCTTTCTGTCGATCACTGGCTGGTTGCAAAGTAGAAATCCTATTATTGTTTGAGTCATTTAAACCATGTGACTCCATACTCATTTATGATGGGCGGGGGTGGGGGCTATATATCCATGGGCAAAATAAATACAGAGGATGGCCCAGACATGCAAAATGCCTTAAAACGCCTTACAGAAGTCACTATTGTATGTATCCAGTTTTTGAAGACAGGTGCATTAAAGAGTTTGGAGCAGAATATCACTTCTCACCCTCTTGAATCTTTTATATCATTATGTATGTGCTCCATCAGAGAGCTCTTAAAAGTTTCACTGTGCCTTCAATTTATATAAATGAATTACATATTAAAAACCAAATGCAGTTGAAAGAAAACAGAGTGTTTACTTTTTGGGTAACCAATGCATTTGTGTTCCTAGGAATCCTTGTCATATCCTTATATAGGAGAAAGGAAGGCGCTACATAGTGGTTCTCATGAACTCTGACCCACTTATGCTGTCTGAAGGCACAGAGAAGATTGGGGGAATGCTTCATGTTTCACTGGCTGCATCAGGAAATCCAACAATATGGTGTCCTTGCACCGCAAATAGCCTTTCACCCCTTATCTTCTACATTTGACCTTTCCTACTTCCTGACCTGATGAGAAACAGAAACGCATTCACATCTATATATCTATATATCCTGATGCCTATTTCATACTTTCATAAGTGTTGTTTATACCATTGCATTTTTCTATATTTTTTTTTTCTTATTCATCTCTTCCTCTGCATAATCTGAACCATACGACCATACACACTCATTCCTCTCAACTCACTTAAAGATCTTTTTTTTTCTCTGCCCGCATTATACATGTAAGCCATGCCATGCTGGTTCTTCTATAGATATAACAGGGTTATAGATCGTTCCAATATTTTAAGGATTTCATGAGACCGAGCTTTGAGTCACCAGTTTGTCTTGTACCACTCAGGAGTAGACATCATAGATCCATGTGGACATTCTAATGAAATTTAGCTGAAAAGGGGGAACTGAGAAATCAAACTGGACTGTATGACGGCTTGTTTAGACGTTGTATTAACTCGTTTATGTGGATTGTATCTGGAATATACAGGGATGTGCTGTTTAACGACTGCGTTACGTGGTGTGAAAGAGGATGCTGACTGAGATGAACGTTGACCGGACAGATCATCCCTTTAGGCTCCTGTAATGCAAATATAAAGGACACTTTCTCAAGGAGACTGTGTGCAAATGAAACGTCAATGTGTCAGAGATACACCTGAAAAGACGAGTGGAACGCTACTATCTACACAACATGCCTAATGCCACCTAATTTAAAGCTGGTGGTAAATTAATTTATAAAAAATGCTTCGGCGTACTGTTATGACTTTGTCTAGGGAAAAGCAACAGCACGATATACCTATGTAGGACTTGATACTGTTGCTTATACAGGGTGGGGAAGACAAACAAATGAGTAATATATATATATATATATAATAGGACAGGTACATACACTCCACATAAACAGGAGCAAATTGCTTTAAAAAGCCTCAACTGAGTTAAAACAGTCTCAAGTCCAAAAGTGAGCTAACAAGCAAGCGAGGTAAGTTTTACATTTCTTCCATTTAGCAGACTCCCTTATCCAGAGCGACTTAAAATTAATAGTCTCAAAATCCAAGCAATTGTGGGTTAAGGGTCTTGCTCAAGGACCCAACAGAGGCAGAGGTGAAATTAGAACCCTGGACCTTCTGGTCCATAGTCCAGTACCTTAACCACTAGGCCACCACATACACACATACGTATATTTTGACCTTCCACTCTTTGAATCCCAGTTCTGTCAGTGGATCTGCAGCATTGATTGGATGGAGCTTACACATTGACTGGATGGACATTAAACGATGCATACCTGTACTATTCTGTGCCCATTTCACTACATCCAGACGTGGTCAGGGAAGAACCTGAACGGACTGACTTGCTGATGAAGTGGGAAGCCTGTGGAAGAACTTTCAGTTCATTTCAATCTAACACCAATGTTATCTAACAGAGTTGGCAGCTACATACACTATATGGACAAAAGTATTAGGACACCTATAAATTTCACCTACAGGCATTCATACGGAATCGGCCCTTCCTCTGCAGCTACAACAGCTTTAACTCTTCTGGAAAGACTTTTTGAAGAACTGTTGACAAGACTTTGGACTTTCACTGTGGGAATTTTTGCCCATTCATTCAGAACAGGTTTTGTGAGGTCTGGCAGTGATGTTGGATCAGAGGCTCTGCTCTGTAAATCTAATCATACCACTAACAGCTCATCATGGAAAATCTAGGAGGGAAGAAATTTCACAAACTTGACCCGCTGCAGCGGTGGAATCCTATTACAGTAACATACTCAAATTCAGCGAGCTCTTCAGTACAATATATTCTTTCAAAAATGTTTATAAAGGCAGACAGGTGCATGGCTAGGTGCTTGATTCTTTACACCAGTGGAAACGGGACTGAATGAAACACCTGAATTCCTGAGTTTGCCAATACGTATGTCCATATAATGTACTTTAGGTCGTATGGTGTTTATTGTGAACAGCAAAAATGCCATTTCTTCTCATACAAATAGTATGATAGTGATATAACTGACCACGTCTGCTTTCAGAACAGTTCACATTTCAGTGCACATACTGTGTGAGGGTGTAATCTCTACGATCAGCCCTCGTACCCATATCTCGGGGTGCTGCAGTAAGGCTCAGTTCCACGTTATGCTGATATGACTGAGCTTAATAATAAAATATCTGTGAAAAAACTGTGGCCTAGTGGTTAGACCTCAGGACTGTTAATCAAAAGTTTGTGTGGCCACGTCCACTACCATCGCTGGTCACTCTGAACTACAGACTCAAGTGTGACTGTATCCATTTCCATGGATAATGGACATATTGGGAGTCCCTAATTGTAGGTTCAGTCTGCGTTTAAAAGGTAGCGTAACATGCATGGAATGAAGTCCCTTGACATTTTGATAATGGATGGCTTCCTGTGCTGTGCAAGCAGTAGCGGTAAGTGTTCACAGCAGAGGTTATCGTCTCGCTTCGTGGGAGTTTGAAAGGATGTTCATATTTGAGAAGTTGTCTAATGTGCTCATGCTCGTTAAGGAAATGTGAAGCATTAACGAATAACTTGTAAAGAAGCCGTCGTGAGGGCAAACGGTCACAGGACCTTTTCTCTCCGCTGCCGCGTTATCACAGAGTCAGGAAACACCTCCCAGTGGAGGAGGCACTGAGGAAGTGGAGGAGGGAGGAGAAAGTAGAGAAGAAAGAAAGAAAGGAGTGACATGACAGGAGACTAAAGAAACACAAACAAATAGAGTGGAGGATGGGGAGCCTGCGGGAAATTCAGGAAGATCTTGGTCCTCAGACATTTCTGAAAGTTTCTGGAGTTTTGCTGTTCGGTAATCTTGTGCAGCAACTACAGCTCATTATTTGTTATTCCAATCATTCACTTGATCATGCACTTGGCCTCAGTTCAAGGTGGAGCAGGAGTGAGGAATGTGAACAGATCTAAACTGGATTTATGATGTGTGCAGTCTCTGGAGCCTGGCCAGTTGACTTACAGTTATGATAGCCTGTCTGAATTGATTTCACCATAATAAGCTTTGGTTTACTGATAAGTTTACCTTCTTTTTTGACACTTTCTAGTTCTGGTACACAACCACTCATGACACGCAAGCGCATGCAGACATTCGAGCTCCGAACTGTCAGGTCTTCCTCTCCATCCATACACTGAGTATAGTCATTCTTTATTCTTTATTCAATATTTAAACTGCCTGAATAAAATGACGTAAGCCTTCCTTGTGCTTCCTAGGTTCCAAGTCAAGTCAAGTCAGATTTATTTCTAGAGCGCATTTTACAATCGAGCATTGTCATAAAGCCGCTATACATCATTATGTTATCTTCTAATGCCAGTCCCAGACTGAGCAAACCTAGTGTGGTAGTGGCAAGGAGAAACTCCCTAGCATTGCAAGGAAGAAACCTTGTGAGGTCCAAGACTCAAAAAATTACCCATTCTCTTTTGGTGGCTTAGATGTTAATTGTAAGAGTTAAGTTTGTAGTGATTTTAAAATTAAGTAAAAAATAACAGGGTGAATAAAATATTGAATATATATATATATATATATATATATATATATATGGAAATTATTTCGTCTGATATACAGTGCCACATTAGGATCTTGAGTCCCCCGCAGGAAAGTCCGCAGCATAAAATTCGTAGGATGCCTGAACAATTTAACAGTTGGCAGGGTGCAATATCCTGCCACTAGGGAATACTGTTGCCATGAAGGGGTGTATTTAGTGTTCAAATATGTTTAGGTAGGTGGGTGGTAGGTGTCAAAGTGGCACCCAGATGCATGCCAGGACCCAACTTTTTTAAGCAGAACATTGCCCAGAGCATGACACTGCCAGTATTATTCACTTTACCTGGCTGGCTGGTTGGTGTATGAAGACAGCATGCATTTGAAATGCGTTTGAAGGTTCTCTGTTTGGCTTTGGGGTTATCTGTTGTCTTAAACCTAATCATATCCAACCATAACTGGCCTGGAAAAATACCTTTCCGGAAACCATTTTCCCCTCCCCATTGAATGATAGATGAAACACATTTGATGTTATTTGTTGATTTAGCACACTGGTCCATAACAGTATTTGATTACTGGATGTTTCGATTGCAAAAACTGATCTAAAAATACGTGCTGAGTAATCATTATGCAATGTGCCGGATGTAGTGGTCAGAAATCCTGATGTTTTGCCAAACCAATCTCTCAGGATAAAATAAACAGGACCTCAAAACTATGGGGGATTTTGATCTGCCCAATTCAAAGCCAAAGTCAGATTTATTGCTATAGCACTTTTTTTTTATAGTGGAGCATTGTCTAAAAGCAGATTTACAATTTTCTATTACCTAGGCACAACGCATTAAATGAGCAACCCTAGGGCAACAGTGGAAAAGAAATATTAAATATAAAAGAAGAAACTTTGGGAGGGCCAGCACTTAAAAAGTGACCCAACCCCCTTTTTCAGCCTATATGTTTAAATTAAACAACCAATTAATTAATAGTAACAGTTTAAATATACTGTACTATACAAGTTATAACATAGTTACAATACGAATATAAATAAGCAAACAACTAAACAAATATAGAACGCATTTTAAATATAATATAAATATAAGCTATATAAAACTATTTAAAACTAAATAATAATAAACTAATTTTATAAAATAAGATAGTAGGCTACAATAAATTAAACAATACAATTTAAAAGAGAGTATAATAAAACAGAATATAAAACTACAGAATAGAAGAAAATATTGTATATAAATAAAATGTTAAATAACATAACTTAGAGAAAATATA
>JAUZST010008686.1:0-13432 GCA_034779995.1 Parotocinclus haroldoi
TATACACATGTTGGTTTAGTTAAATGTATTTGTGTTATTATTATTATTATTTTATTTATTTATTTCCCTATTTATTTATTCCTGTATTTCCATCTTCTTATATGATAAAGAAGTCACAGTCCATCAATGATGTCACCGTGTATTAGCATTCCTATTGGTTGACTGATGTCAGATTCCCTAGATCTATTGCACATCTTGCTCTTGGCTGACCAGGCAGAAAATGGAAGCGTAAATTATTTACTTTTTCGCATGGAGGCCGTAGCCAATAGTCCTTGATGAATGATGTTGATGTTGGAAAAAGGTGCATTTCTCGAGGCTTCATTTGCACACAAACCCCCCGCTGTCAACTGTTTGGGATGGCCTCTTGGCTGCCATGCATAGCAGGAAAAAAAACATCTTATTATGATTTTGTGTGGTTCATTCATCCATCCTTCCAGACATCCATTCATTATTTCATATTTCATTTCATGCTTTTGATTTGTGCATAATGGTGATATAGGCCGATATGTGCTTTATAAAACACTTCCTGGATTTCTCAATACATGCTCCAAAGCCTTGGCACAGTATGACCCATCAGTAGCTAATAGTTTCTTTTGTTTTGCTGTATCTTCTTAAGGACTTACTTTGGCAAACCTTTATCAAGCACTACAGTGCAAAGTTATATTAACAAATGTCACTTAAAATTTCACTGTGCAAAAAAGCCTCATCACTTAAAGCATTTATTTGAGAAACATTGTTTTTAAGTATTAATATTTGTCACATATTTGTTGACCACCTTTGCTCCTCATAGACTTGAATACATAAATACTGCTTTTGTACTGAATCATGATTGTAATTGTCACGCCTGACGAGTTTGCAGGTGTACCTTGATTGTATGCACCTGTCCAGGATCAGCAAGGACTCTTTATAAGCTTTGCCCGTGTTCATGCGGTGTGAAGCTTTCTTTGTCACACTTTATAATTTGGATTTTGTTTTGTTTTCGACCGACGTGAGGTAGGATCTTTCATTGTAGTTTCTAGTCTTTGATCCTGCTTGCCTGTTGCTTGCCTAAAGGTGCGGAGGTCGGGCACGCATACTGAGTGGAATGAGATGACCTTGTGACGAACAACGCTAGAACCCACACTTAAGTAGCGGGAACAGCAGATGTTCGTAATCAGGTCCTAAATCAGTCACCGGACTAACATAAACCGCCTCACCGATTGCTCTGTAATGGCCACCGGCAAGGACGGTCGAACGCTCCAGGGCGAAAGGTGGGAACCCTATCAATTCCTATTATTTTTTAAATATTATTACGGTAAAAATAATGTTAATTTTGGTTCTGTTAATGTTAAATTAATGTACAAATAAAGTAAACAACAAATTATAAATAAAATATGTTATGAAAAAAATCTGACTTGAAATGATCAAATTTTCTATATATCATGCTTACACGTTCTCATGTATTAGCCCAGCTCTGACAATATAAATTTACATACTCCCCCAGAAGCAGCTTGGTCAAGTATCACTCATCAAGAATCAGTTAATGCAAAGCAGAATTATTCACAAATATATGCCTTATTGTTTCTACTTATCATCAAAATCAACTTAAGTTGGCCATTCATAATATGTGCATAAATTTTATTATGCTGTATGTACAGGAAAATGAGCTCAGTTATTCCATTATTCAAATGCTGCTTAGTCTTTAGCCGACATCCACTCAAAGCCTTTGAGTACAAGGTTGCAAGTTTTCAGTGTAGGAGGTATGAGTCAGGCAGAATGGGTGCACTACTTCCTTCACTGTAAAAAGCTCCTTGGATTGAAGTGTTGTGTCCTTGTTCAGTAATCAAGCCTTGCATCCTCATGTGCCAGATCAGTGTATCAATGCATATTTCCTGTTTAAAAAACACTTTAGAAAACTGCAGTGCCACACAAAGCTGCTCTTAATAATGCACATCAAAATTATGCTGCTGGTAGGTTTTTATGTTAATTTAAAAAAAGGAATAGAACGTTTCATTGCCAGAGTAAGCTTTTGGAAGGGAGAGGGAGGGCAAGGAAGAGTGAAAAGGAGACTTAACAACCACTCTGCAATTACTGACATTTCAATGAGGAAATCATTTTCTTCTGTTAAGTACCTGCTAGCAAATTACTCATATTTTCTTGCTTTTCTGTGTTATAAAAATGCTCATCCCACTAAAGATGGCAGTGCCTCTGTGAATTAAAGTGTGTACCAAGTGTAGCATAGTGCAGATGAAATGCCGTAAAAAAAACAGAGCTACTTGAACTTTTGTTCAAGTGACCAGAGAATTACTTCACTCTGTGCAAACTTTAAAAAGAGTCTATTTTATATGGAATTTTATATGGAACCATTTATGGACTTTGCTTTGCATATTGGGACAATTCAATGAAAAAAAACAGTACAGACCTTTCCCAGATGACAAAGGTGAAATTCTCTAGAAAGTACAAAACTTGAGATAAGATCTTGCTTAAGAAAGAGCAGGCCATACCATGTAAAACAAAAATGTTATTAATCCCACATGCATTCAAATATGTTAAATTCTACCGCCAAATTCACATACAAACATCTCACAGATGATGTTTACCATAAGTGTTTAGTTATTCGTGCTCAAGAGTGTTTCCTCTGCTCCAGAGTCCAAATCACAACCACAACTGCTGTTTAATATAGTTTATACTGAGCTAAGACTTGTGTTGAGCTGCTCTGCTATTAATATCCAATTAGATAAGCTACTGATGAGCACTTATTCCCATTCATGGATCAGAATGGTAATAGTATGGTAATTTGGTAATAATGCTATTGTGAAGAGGCCTGTCCCAACAAAAGGACGTTCAAATCATGCCTGTATCATGTCGGTCATTCCAGAACCACTCTTGCACATGTGGTGGAAGTACAAAATGGGTTCAGTGTTTGAATGTCTGTCAAGGACCTGAGTTGGACATTTGTAGAAATTCTTTCATCTTATTTACATGTTTGGGCTTTGCATATGTTTTAAAAAGACATTGATTCTGGACTAAATTACATTTCATAAAGACGTCGCAAATACTTTCTTTCTGGACGTCTTTTAAATGTTCAACACAGACGTGTAAATTATGTTCTTTTTAACCTATGCTGTTGACATAATTTGAGCGACAGCTAAATGACGTTTTAGAAAGACGTCGCAAAAACTCATTCTGGCTTCTATGCAGACGTCTCTTGAATGGCTGGCAAAGACATTATATTGATGTCTTTCAGACATGTCTTTGCTCAGTGGGGTGTTTCAGTGATTTTCAGAGCTACGTAACTGTGTGCATGATGCTCCCAATAGGATCAATCATGGTGAACAGGTCCCAGGAGAGAGGTCAGAGAAAGTGTTACAGGTATGAATCAGTGTCCTTCGCTCAGAATCCACCCCTGGACCAAAACCTTTAGCTGCTAATGAGCATTTGGTGTCTAAGATGTCCACATATCCTGGTCATGTTCAGCCAACTTAAAAGACATATTGGCACAGAGGATACCAAGCCATGACATGTTTAATTCTCCAAACACCTCTTGATGTGTGCATCAGTACAGAGTGGTCACTATTGCATTTTTAATTTTACAATTCTCTGCATAGTCTTTATTGGAGATAGGTCAGGACTGCAGGCAGAACAGTCCATTACCCATGCATGCATGTCCCTGAATAAAAATGTTGTATTGAAGGCAGTGCATCTTGCTTTAAAATGTCAATATTCTGCATTAAGCCTACTATCATATTAATATGACATTAACAAAGCCCCATATATAAAAATGGTTTGGATAGTCCAGTTCCAAACATAAGTCAGGATGAACATAAGATTCCACAAAGGAGTTAATATACTGATACGTAGAAGTGGCACGGTGGCTCCATGGGTACTGTGGAAAACTAGCCATTACGGTACTGGACTCTGGACCTTATAGTCCAAGGTTCAAATCCCACCTCTGCCAAGCTGCCACAGTTGGGTCCTTAAGCAAGGTCCTTAACCCACCACTGCTTGAATTGTAATACTGTCTGAGTTGTAAGTCGCTCTGGATAAGGGCATCTGCTAAATCGCAGCAAGAATGTCCTAAGTTTAATCCCAGATGGATCCTTTCTGTGCGGAGTCTGCATACCCCCCACTTTGTCCACATAGGTACTTCAGTTTCCTCCCACAGTCCAAAGACATACCCCTAGTGTACATATATGTGTGTGTATGTGTGTGTGTGTATGTAGCCTGCGACAGATTGGTGCCTTGTGTTGCCAACTATGAAACTAGTTTCCTGTGACACTGTTCAGGATTAAGCAAGATAAGAAGATAAATGAATAATGAATGCTGATTTGGCCAATGACAATACATGTTTCTGCTGTGTGATAATTCATCCCAGGAGCCTTCAAGCTCAAAAAATCAATGTCGAAATGGTTAACATAAGGTCTCTATTTGCAAAGTCAAGATTTAAGTGCCATTTTTGAATGTAACTCTGTAGTTCTTGTCAAAGATTTGCCAAAGTAATCCCTTGCCCATGTGGTTATATAAGTTATTGATGCACAGATCACAGGTCTTCAGTTTAGGGATGCACCCCTCTCTTTTATGCACTAGAATTCCTCTTGAATTGTTTAACAATATTATAACTGTAAAGGAAGAAATATGGAAACCCCCTTCCAATCTTTCTTCAAGGAAAATTGTTTTTAAACATTTTAATAATTTTCTCATGCGTATGTGACAGACTGAAGATCCTCAGCTCATCTTTACTCCTTCAAAGTTTCAGCCTTTCTTGTATACTGCCTTGTTGGCATCACGTGTCATTATTTTTAGTTTTATACCTCAGTACTGGTCCTAAATTGCCCCTTCCCCAACTTTTGTGGAATGCATTGCTGGCCTGAAATGACGAAATGATGAAATTGAGATACAGTTTCTTTTTTTGTTTGTTTTTGTATTATAAAGGTGACCACAAGTACCATTTCTGATTAAGTAAAAAAAAAAACAATCAAAGTAAATTTTTCTCTTTGTTGGACTCAATTTACAATATTTTGGTACCTCAGTTATTGTCGTTATTTTTTTTAAGTCTTGTTAAGAACTGAAATCAATGAGTACCGGGTATATTTGTCAAATAAGTAATACTGTTATTTTACAGTAACACTTAACTACCTTATATTGATCTATTTTATAATATGTTTTAAAAGCGTAAAAATGCATATAATTTTAGTGAATAATGGAATGAAAGTGAAAAATAATAGCAAAAACCACAGAGACTTAATTGCACTAAGAATGCTGTACTGTAGATGTAAAAATAAAAGAAAACAATAAACACAGCAAAGTTCTTTGCTGAGCAACCACTATTGTAAAGCTGAATCACTGTGTACTAAACTGTGAATTATGTATCTTGAATTTAACTTAGACTGTAGTTGCACAGATCGACTCAAACACATTAAAGGAAGTGTGCAGAGTATCAAGAGAAATTACTCTAATCAAATTTCATCAAGTATCAAATTTGACATAATACTAGGTACCACTGTTTCAGCTGGGATACATTCAAATATGTACATGGATATAAAATATTAAAATACATTAAATATTATATAACTGTTCAACTACTACTGTTAGATTAAAGAAATATGTAGTAAATAATTTCATGAATTAATTCAATTAAATTTTTTAATCCTGAACAGGGTCACTGGAAAGCCAGTGCATAGCCAGCAGCATAAGGGGCAAGGCAGTAACAACCCTAGATAGGGCACCTATGGATTCTATGATATACACACTCTTACACACTCATATATTATGGCCACATTAGTGGTACCAATTAGCACACATCTTTGGACTGTGCGAGGACAATGGAGCAATAAATAAATTTGCAAGGTATAAATACCAAACATGGACAGGAGTAATATACTATATTTGATATAAGGTAATTCATTATGATCCAAACTACTTTATAAAAAATTCTGACTGATCAATGTCAGTGTATTCAGTGCAACAGTTCTCTGTGACCATGAACACATGTTTAGTATTCTTTATATGCAGTGTGTTTTGTGCATGGCAAGGCTTTTCGAATCCTACTCCTTAAGCTTTGTAGGCACTTTCTACACCTAGTGGCCATTTATCTTGTCTCAAAAGTGCATGCCAGCACAGAAATATATGCCATTTTACCATGCTTTCATAAAACATATTCTTTGGTAATAGTCTTCTGTCAAACCTTTATGTATTTTTGAACAGTACTCATTTTCATTCAAACAAGCCCTTTATGGAGCGGGAATGCAAAATTGTGCCACGGAGGGTGAGAAATACTTAATAACATATTCAGAAAAAAATGTCACCTTGATCTTTGCAGGTAATTTTCTCTTATTAGGTATTTATTAAAGCTGTTAATGTCACTAAATACTGTGCTGGTCAGCTCATTTATATTTTATTTATAGTTAGCACTCAAGTTCATTCTGAACTACTTAAAGCGTATTTATAGATTTACTAGAGCATCCATTAAGTAAAGCACTACAGTAATCCAGCCTTGAGGTTATAAACACATACACCAGTTTTACAGAATTTTTAAAAGGAAGGGTATTTCTACATTTAGCAATAATATGTAACTGAAATAAAGCAATTCAAGTGATATTGCTAATGTTGACAACAAAGGAGAGATCTATTTTACACATAGACTGGGCGTAACCAAACAATCATCTAGGATTAGGACAGAATTAGCCAACCTGTCGCTCGCAGCCTTCGGTCCAATTAACACCTCAGATTTTGTTAAGTAAAAGGAAATTTAATTACATCTAATCTTTTAATTTCTTTACACAATCCTCAGTTTTGCTGATTGTAAGGGCGATCATTAGAAATGACTGATGTGCACAGCTTCATATCATCTGCATAGCAGTGGAAACTAATGGCATGTTTACGAATAATAAATCACAGTGGCAGCATGTACAGAGAAAGTAATAGTGGGTCAAACACGGACATTTCAGGCACACCATACTTCGCTTTGAAGAGCTTAGAGCATAGATTTTTTACAAACTGGAACTCGTCAAAACTGGAACTGGAACTGGTCGGATTTAAACCAGACCCTTAACGCCTATGAAATTTTATCTGCCCAGATATCATGGTCTATAGTTTCAAATGCTGAACTTAAACATTCACTGCTCACAAATTTCAGGAGATATTTCAACATGAATATGAGGCAATTAAAAAAGCGTTTGATTTTATTTAATAAAAACAAGATCATCAGGGAAACAAACGTAAATTCAAAGAAAGGTGTTTGATTACGCAAATGAGAAGCAAACTCAATTATTGTCATTGAGTTGTGACATTCATGGGGGTGAACAGAAGCATGTCAAACTGGATGAGAGTGCCACACATTGACTGTTCATTAGGGTGTATGGTCGCCCAAGACTGAAAAATCACACTGGGGGCAATGGACAGGATTAGACTGTCGAGCAGTTCTTGTGGGATCTTCGTATACATTATGAAATTTACAAATATTTTGGTAAGCAGTGTAATAGAACAAGAAAAGAAACACATCAATTATCTGAGGACATATTTTAGGAATAAATCACTAAGTACTCGAATTAATGTTGTTCCAGTACTATGATTAAATGTTTCTTATCCCTTGGTCCTCAGAGGGTTTCAAAGTTGTTTCAATTGCATTTAGCATCCATTTAAATGCCCAGTTTTTAATACAGTGCATTCAGTGTTCAGACTGGTCGCTTACTTTCAAAGATTTCTCTAGATTCTCTGAATCTTTTGATGATATTATGGACTGTAGATAATTAAATCATTGAATTTATAAAATGAGAAACATTCATTGAAATTTTCCCTCATGCAGTTGTACACAGTGGTGAACCTTGCCCCATCCTTGCTTGGGAATGACTTAGCCTTTCGGGGCTCGCTTTAAACGCAGCCATGACACTCCAAACAGGTGTTTTTGAGCATTCCTCAACTTTCCTAGTCTTTTGTTGCCACTGTCCCAACAGTTTTGGAACGTGTTGCAGATTTTCTAGTTTTTTTTCATTTGATAAATATTACAGACCTCTCCATTCTATGTAGTTGGTACAACTTGTAAAACGTTCCTTTATTTGCCATTGGAACAGGAGCAGCAAATGACTGGCAAAGTTGAGAAATGCTTAAAGTTTAAAAAACACCTGTTTGGAACATTCCACAGGTGAACATGTTAATTGGAAACAAGTGATTGTCATAATTGTGTATAAAGGGAGCATCCCTGGCTCAGTCGTTCACAAGCTAGTATGGGAAGAGGTTTGCCGCTTTGTGAGAATATTACGGACATCATGTGCTCAGGGCCAAAAAAGAAAAGGACTGCCCAGATTGTTATCAGTAAAAAGTTCAAAAGTCTGCATCTCTAATAGTATGGGGGGTGTTAGCGTAACTTGCACATCTGTGTAACTTGCACATCTGCCCTTGTTTATCTCAGCAAGACAATAAAAGCCACATTCTGCACGTGTTACAACAGAATGGCTTTGTAGTAAAAGAATACGGGCACTAGACTGGTCTGCCTACAGTCCAAACCTTTCTGCAATTGAATATGTGTGCCTAATTATGAAGTGCAAAATACGACAATGAGACCCTGGACTGTTGAGCAACTTAACTTGTACATCAAGCAAGAATGGGAAATAATTCCACCTTCAAAGCTTCAGCAATGAGTGTCATCAGTTCCCAAACGCTTATTGAGTTTTGTTAAAAGGAAAGGTAATGTAATACAGTGGTAAACATGCTTCTGTCCCAACTTTTTGGAACGTGTTGCAGGCATTACATTTAAAATGAGTTAATATTTACAAAAAATAGTAAAGCTGATCAGTTTGAACATTAAATATATTGTCTTTGTAGTGTATTCAATTTATTATAGGTTCAAAAGGATTTACAAATAATTGTATTCTGTGTTTATTTATTTACATATACATAGTAAAGCTCTTGTGTGACAGCAAGCAGAATCTGATAAACATTTCAACATAATTCTTTTAAAATTACTCCCAGCGCTTTTAATACTCATTTTTGTTCATCTCCAATGACTGACCACATGCTGTGAGTGCATGATATCATATTAGATCTCATTCCATTCATTATTACCTCTTTTTTGTAAGTCTCTCACAAACTCACTGCTGATAAAAATTTGTCAAACTGATACCACTATAAAATATTCAACACATTTATTAATGTGAGCTCCTGATTACTCAGAAAGTCTTACATATAAAAGTACTTACATATTTGTTATTCAATCTAAACACATACTGCATTAATTTATGAGCAATGTGAAGGATGTGGCTCGTTTAGACCAGGCATTTGTCATCACTCACACTGCTCTGACAGCAAGTGGCCCATGATTGATTGGTTTTATGTCACCTGCACCTGTTCACTGGCTCTAATTGGGCTATTATTCACAGTATATACTTTTATAAAATATAAAAGGTTACCACAATTGCAAGTAAAAGGCATAACAATTAAAAACAAATCACTAATTGATAACTGCTAGGCCCTAATCATAAGTAAACACATTAATACAATTCCATGACAGAAAATGCCCAAACTAAGAAGGGCCCTATTTTAATAAAGCTAAAAAAATTGTAAAAAGTTTGTACAGAGAACCAAACTAGTACTAAATCCATTTATCCCAGCCCTAAATATAGATCCTAATCCAAAGTTATTCTTAAAATAGTCATCTTAATAACTGACTTAGAATAAAAGTAATTAATTGCATTGTATTGCATAAAATAATTGTTTTATACAATAGAATGTAATATTTGGTATCGAAACCTCAGTTTGCAATTACAAAGGTCAGACATTTCCTGTGGTTCTTGACCAAGTTTGCACACACTGCAAGAATTTTTTGTCCACTCCTGCACATGTATCTTCTTCAGTTTCCTAAGTTTCAGGGCTGTTGATGGGTAACATTGAGTTTCATCTCCCTCAGAGGATTTTGAATTGGGTTCAATTCGATCCTTATTTGCAATGGCTGTTTGTTTTAGATCATGCTGAAGATTCTAGTGGTGTGACTGCTCCAATGTGTACCACAACTATCTGACAAGTGACTATTTCTAATGACAAGAAATGAAATAAATTTGTGTATGATTTAGTTACTGCATGGATTTAGTTAAAATTAATTTGCAATGACTTAAAGACTGAATACTTTTTATTATGATTGAATATAGAATTGAAGGAAAAATTAATTTGTTATGAATGCATTTAACTATATTTTAAGATAAAGCACAATGCCCCATATTTCACAGGTTTAATAATTGCAAAATGTTAATAATGAACATATGTCTTGTTTTTCTTATAAGTTTTACAGTCATATAGGTAGTGCATTAATGTTGATTTGAGGAATGTTTATTTAGTTAATAATTTTTATTTAGTTAAAATTATGTTTTGGAATCCCTATATAATGTATTTTGAAGGGTATTAATGTGTTTCTCTATGTTTTACTAAATACATGAGAATTTGAGATAATTGTTTGAGATAATAATAATGAAACTTCTACTACTAATAATAGTAATAAATTATTATTATTGTTATTATTACTATTATTATTTTTTTTTTATGGATCAAAAAGACAGCATTTATTAGAAACTGTCTAAAATTAGATGTAAAATCAGTCCAGGGCTGAAAACGAGAAACCGAGCCAAATGGAAGAGATGAGAGCCAAAGTTAGAGACAGAAAAGGATCAAAACCAGGTAAGTGATGCAAAATGAAGGGATATATAGAACACTGAGAAAGTAGGTAAGAACCAAGTGACATAATGATGAGAGTGAAGAGAAAGAAAGTATTAATAGAGGAGGAGAAAGGACAGGAAGATGAGCCACAGATAAATGATTAGAATAAAGTAGAAAGTGAATGTGGTAGAAGGTTGGCGCGGTCTGCTAAGCTGGCTGCAGGTGTGAGCCTGTTACTAAACTTTCTCTGTATGTATTACCATTATGACATATTTAAATATATGTAATAAATAATAATTTTAAGCAACAAAATAATTTGTAGGATTATTGTTGAATGCATTTTTCAACCAATTAATTGTTTTTTGAAAGTAAAAATAGTTTTATATATTTTTTAAAATTATTATTAAATATTTCTTAGCAAATACATGTACAGAAACAGTACAAACTTAGAGTATATGTTGCCGCAGTTGTTTTTTAAGCTTTGTCTGCAGTACAGTGATGCCTTTAAAAGTTAAAAGTTTGAAGGTTTACAATTGAGTTATCCTTTGGACACTGGGTGATTATGGCCACTTTTAATGTGTTCTGTCTGGGAAACTATATGTTCTCTTTGTCTCTCTGAGAGGTTCAGTTACGAGAGTCTGGTCTTAAACTTGTTTTAGTGGTAACTTAGTTTTATTTCTATCTCGTGCCATTTGATAATGCTCTCTGGACCATCTGTGGAGCACTGAAGTTTATAATCATGCTGTCAATACTAAAGAGATTCTCACATTCTGATGAGTCCACTGTTACATTATTGAGAGTGTGCTGGAGTGGGGGTGGGTCAAACTACAGTGGGACAAAATTGCTGTGAGTTGTGTTATTGTTCTATGTGACTTGCACTTTGTGAGCAGCCGATAGGTGCTGCATTGTGTGTGTACTCTGTGGATATGGTATAATGACATAATAATGATTTGTACCAATACACTTCACAGTGTTTGAGTGTGTGTGTGTGTGTGTGTGTGTGTGTGTGTGTGTGTGTGTGTGTGTGTGTGTGTGTGCATGTGTGTTTGTGGTTATATTTACATAGCCCTGAAAAACAGATGGCCTGAATCATGTGATTGATGATTTCCTTGACTAGCAGTGTTCCACTTCTGTTAGTACAATTACTGTGCACACACTCACACACACACACAAACTGAGTTGAGTTGAGAGATTAATCTGAGCCCTCACAATTACAAATTTTAGTGACAAAGTACTTGCTAAATGTGGCAGCACATTGTTTAATACAGCAACATCTCTAATAACGGGGGTTATTAGACCAGCACAGTATGCCTAATATATAAACAATGTCATATTATACTGAAAGAGAGAGATGGATAAGTGCCTGTTTAGAAATTTGTGCCATGTATTCTCTCATCTCTTATCACCTTCTGTTATACAGCTCCATTATTTTTCCTGGTATGATCTGCAAGCTAAGGATGTTCAATTATCAACCTATAGCACTAGGACATTGGGTCTGACTCCTCATAGGCATGGCCATTTGTTATTGTTGCCCTAGGGTCACTAGTTTTGGTGCTGAATGTATGCTGGTGGTGCTCAGTGATTGGTGATATGTGGAAGATGTAAAGCTTAAAAAAACAGATTTTCTTAAATTACCTTTAGATTCACCCAAAAATATTTAAAACCCCAACTACAATCTGAGGTGGAGTATGCAAGTTCTCCTCATATCTGTGTTTCTCCATGTACTCTGGTATCATGCTATTCCAAAGGCCTGCATTATGTTGGTTGGTCTCTATAAGTGTAGCCATAGTGTTGGAAAAAATCTCACAAAATAGGACCACATTATAGACATTTGTGAAAAGAAGATTTCTTGCTGGTTGATAAAATGATTGTTTTATTCAATAAAATGCAAAGTAATAATTTAAAAATAATAGAATGTGATTTTCATCTTTTTTAGTTTCTGTCTCTCACAGAGTGTAAGTTTTTTTCTCTAAGAAGCCCTCCTATTTTGCCCTCATTATCAGTATTAGTTGCACCTGTTTTAATGTGTTACCTGTATAAAAGACACCTGTCCATACAGTCAGTCAATCACACTACAACAGTTCCGCTATATCCAAGACCAAAGAGCTGTTTAAGTGTAAATACAATGAAATTACAGACCTTTCCATTCTTTGCCCCAACATCTGTAGTCATTAAGTGCTTTGAGTAACCTAACACCTCAAAGTCATGACTGATGCCCTCCCCTTGCAGTTTCCATATACTGTAGAACCAAGAGCTCTATAGATAGTGCCATTAATATTGCTGTGTCTTACATCAGACAATTGAAATGCTAGTGACAATTGGGTAGGACCAACAATCTGAAGCTAATTACACACAAAGAAATCTGTGGAAATGATAATAGAGTTCATCATCACATTCTCCAAATTCATATGGTTTGGTTCTGTGTCGTACTTTGCACATGAGACTACTACTACAGCAAATGGTACAATATGCTTAGAAAATCATCATGTCAGCTCTTTTCCCTTTTCTCATATATCATTTCTCATATATAATAAGAAATATCTTCAAATGATCTTTGTGGGAAAGATTCATATTACAGCAGGATAATGTTTTATGCAATAATCACTCGATGACCAAAGAAGGTCAAGGCTAATATGTATTTTCTAACATAGTCATCTGACCTACACTTCAGTAAGCATTTATATAGTTGAAGACTTCATAGGACATATCCAATCATTTAGGAATATAACAAAATGCTGTTGTGATAACCTCAAGATCATTGCAACAATGCATAATTATAATGTATGCTTTTCTTAAACAGTATATATATATA
>JAUZST010008687.1:0-13432 GCA_034779995.1 Parotocinclus haroldoi
TATATATAATTTTTTAACCTACATTTTGTAAGACAAAATATGCATATAAACCTGTCAAAATCTGATTCACTGTTATTTGTTCTTATCTTTTTACTTTTTATTTGTGTTTTATTTTAATATTGCCAGAGATATATACAGGTAAAGTTACATATGCTTTTATTTATGCATTGTGTTTTTAAGAATATGTTAATGTCTGTATTTTGCACATGTATATATTTAAGTTTATTTGTTTTATATCCACACAAAGCTTGTTTTTATATCCTACAAACCAGGTCCTGTGTGTTATAGTTTACATCTTGTTTACTTGAGTGTTGGCGTGCTTTACTATTTATAAACAGCTCTCTCCTCCCATCTTTTTGTCTCTTAGTCTAGGAGATATGTGCTGTCTGCACACATAATGGCAGGCAATTGACTGGCATCTTTAACAAAGGTAAGCAGGTCCACAGGGCTTTGCCAAGACTATACCAGTGTGATATATTTATATGTCAGACTGGACCATTGCTCATTTATTCGTCTTGTCTTCTGTGTTTTTTGCTCCTACTTCTTTATTTGCCTGTCGGTAATTTTGTACTGTCAGTAATTAAACTAGAGACAGATACCTTCATATTAGAAGTTAGATTTAAACAGTTTAAATTGTTTTAATGGAGAACAAGCCATCAGTTTAAAAAGGTTTAAATGGTATCAACAGAGACCATTTTCTATTTTCTGTTTTTAATTTGTATATTAGTACAGTGTATATGGTTTGCATTATGTATATGTCAACAAAACACTGAGGCTACTTTATCTAATTTGACAGACACTACTATCTAAAACGACTTACACAAGGTTTAATTAACTGATCTATCATTGGTGTATTTGGTATTGTATGCATAGAGAAGACACTATACTTAATCAATAATTTTTTTTGATTAATCTCAAAGTGATCTATTAGGGACAGATATTAGATGGTAGAGACAAACAAATCAAAATTACAGTAAGGAATACAATCGAGAACAAAATCTTCTTAAAGACAACGTGAAGTTTATCAAGTGTTCAGTTTTTATGTGAAGAGAGCATTAAGTGTAAGAAAGAAAAACAGCAAGTTTTCTGGAGAGCCAGTTTTGTGACTTTATCCTTTTTCTTGCATTGTTAAATGTTCTGCCTTCATTTTATCACTAAACACACATATACTATGTACACCCAATGCAAAAAAGGAAATGGTTAATGATAAAAAATAAGACAACAAAGTGAAACTTTATATGTCTGAATGTAATGGTGATATTTGTAACTGATGACAGTATAGCAGTGAAAACATAAGTTATTTGGGGAAAACTGTATAATTGAAAGGAGGATTTAGTACCCTGTTAGTCCACCTCTAGCCTGGATGCCAGATGTATACAAACAGGTTCTATATGATTTCATGTGGGACATTTTTCCATCACACCAGCAGTTTGAGCATTGTGGTGCTCCACAGCAAAAGCAAAAAAAGCAAGGTAAAATTGAAACACTCATTACTAAGCCTATATACTCGAATGAGACTGTCTGTGGTTTTCAAACAGAACCTTTGTTCCTAAAGATGACATGGTTCCAGTACATGTAAATGATTCTGATTCTGTATTAGCAAGTGGGTGGAGGTGGTGGACCCACACACTTTGTGTGTGTATTTTATTTATTAAATTATTAATTTGTGTATATTGCACCAACCTAGACAATCTATTGTTTGTCAGAGGATCAAAAATCGTCTGTACTACTGGTCTGTCTGTACCATTCAGATGCCCTTACAGAACGACAGCTTCCAACACCTTCTAACGAAACAACCATCCTGCTTCTCACACTCAAATGATGTGCCACCTGTCATGTCTTTCAGTTTCAAATAGCTTCTAGTAATACATAATTCAATTTTAAATTATAGACAATGCCATATTAAGTTATATGTTTCTAAAGTTTCAATGGAACCCCAGTTGTGAAATCCTTTTGGTATAGTTTCCTTACACTGGGTGTCTCAAAGAGGATAACATGAGCTGCATTCTCACACTCATAAATCACCTGGATCTTTCTCTTACTCCTCTTTGCTGAGAAAACAGCAAAGCAGTTTGCAGAGAGCTACCACAAACTCCCACGATTCCTAATTACACGATGCAGATCATGTTAAAGGGTGTCTCACTTCTGAGAGGAACAGTGTTCTTAATGAAGTGACAAGGTATCATAATGCAGTCAAAAGTCAAAATGTATCTGTCCATGTTTACATATATAAGCATGTATAATAAAATGTATGTCTGATGGTAGATAGCAGAGGTCAGTAGTTAACTGTTAATGACTACATGCTGGTCCAGATTAACAAGTGCTAGTAAGCTGGTAATTTATGGGCATGTGCACCACAGGTTAAATGTGTAAGAAGTGTTACTTTGATTGAACCAGTGTACAAGTGTGTCATCTTCAAACTGACTATCCATGGTGGACTGTGTTTAACATAAGAAGAAGAAAGAAATTAGTCAGACACAGGTTTTTCTCTATCTTGTTCTGTAGCACATTTTTACTGCACAGCTACACAGTGCACACAATATTAATGTACTTTTATATAGAAATAGGATTTGCAAATAGTTTCAGAGGCATGTGGCATAATACAAATTATATGCAATATGGCCACTATCGGTGTTGGTGGGGCGTCCCACCTCCAGCCATTTCACCAAAAGAGTTTCTAAAGAGTTTCTATTATTAATAACAAATCTGACATACATCCAAAATAAGGCACTTCCTGTTGCCTGTGGATTATGTGACTATATTTGCAAGTTTATTTCATTTTGGTGCAACTATATTTCAGGCAACCTAATGTTCTGATGTTCATGGACATCTGATGGTACTATGAGACCCCAGGCCACAGCCAGTGCCAAGTCTTTCTCCTGGATTAGCGGTGCCACCCACAGTTGTGTCAAATGTCATGGGTTAAAATGGCCTAAATTCTTAAAGTGAACGAATATGAATAATATTTAAAATAGCCACAAGCAGTGCAAGTCAAAGCCATGGGAAATTGCACTGAATTGAGGTTGGAATAGTGGCATGGTTAAATGATCATAGTTTTTTAGTGTTGTGTTTTGATTCGACTTAACATGAAATGCATGTATCAGAAAGTATTGCTGTTGTTAAAACAAGCACTATGGTGTGGGGTGTGAATGTACATATGTCTCAGTTTTAATGTGATTTGTTAAAATTTATTTGACTAGACAGATAAGTGAATATTATAGTATTTTTCTCACTTTTGTATGTAGCTAGATTTGTGATCTAGAAAATTTGTGAAGAAGATTTGTGATTGGAAAAATGCACTTGCATTCATTTGTGGCTTATGATAATATATTGTACACATGTCACACCTTACTGCCAGGTGAGGGTAGCTGTGCCCCAAAAGGTCATGTGATGTAACAGAAAAAAAACAAACAATGGTAACTCGCAATAGCACATACAGCACAAGTATGTTTATTTACAATGCTGGCAAAAAAAAAATAACCATAATTAACCAAAATCCCAAAACAAACACAAAAAAACATTTACAAATCTATATGCAAAATATACAAAAGACAATGAAACCACAATTTTACTTTAGTTAAGTCTCAATCTTTGGATCTACCTACAACCACTCACTCTCCTACCATCTGGAAAATGAGCACTTAAATAGGCTAAGACCAACCTAATTTACACGGCCAAACCATCTGGTTTCCCCTGAAGGGGATATCAACTAACACCCAGAATCAAAATATAAATAGCCAAAACACAAAATACAATAAAATTTACTTAATCACTACTTGACCCCATTGACATCCAATACAATAAATAAACATCACCAAAAAAAACTACAGAATAAATCAAATTGGCTAAACCCAAGAACTCCCCTTTTTAATGGTTTAACCCACAATGGGGCCTACTGAGCATGCCTCACTTTCACTCAGGCATTTAAAAAGGGCACCTCAAACAAAGTTTGGCCCTTTCATTTTCTGAAAGCTATTAATATGTTTGACAATATATAATATGTATATAAGTTAGATATTTATTTAGTTTTTATTTTAGTTTTTTATATTGTTTTATTGTTTTTTTTTTTTGGATTATTGTTAGTCACTTCACTTCCCGAAATCATTCTTCACACTCCAGCTCAGTAGGTGGCGGTAATGCACCTTCAGTTGGTTTGTCACCCACCATAAAACCTGAAAAGAAGAAGAAGGAAGACTAAGAAGTTTGGTCCTTCACCCCCTAAAGAAGGACATGGTTTTATGGGTGAGTGTATTTGCTTTAATTTTCCTGCTGCAAGTTAGAGATTTAATGTCTAGTAACATACTTTGACTGATTGGGATGAAATATGTTCCGAGCTAGCGAGAAATGTAGACTTATTTAGCATTGTTAACATTAAATAAGATAATTGGTATGGAAATGTATAAGTACTGGAGATCTTAAACGGAGACAGAACAGGAATAAAACTAATTAGGTGGTTCTGTTACATCACATCTATGTTACTGTGTATGGGTCAGATGAAATACCTTAGAATATGGTGTTGATCTACGTTGAAAACATGTTATTCTATGTAAGTTTGTTATGGAGAATATGCAAATTTACAATGGGTAGATACATCTAGAGTAGAGAAATAACAAACTTAGATAGGATTTGTTATTGTAATATTGTTAATTAGAAAAAAAGGTCTGGCTTTTGCATTTTATCATCACATTTGTCGAGAAACAAACTTTGTGGCAAACACATCAATTAAATAAATTTTAGGGATTTTTGAGCACTCCAGTGGCATCAAATATACATTTAATCCCAAACCTAGGAGCACTATGAAGCCAATGAGACCTATTCATTCATCATCTTCCACTTAATCTACATGGGGTTGCGGGCCAGTCGGTGCCCACCCGTCAACTCTGGATGCAAAGCCAGGAACAATCCTAGATGGGGTGGCAATCCATCGTAGGGCACATACACATGGTCATGCACACTAAGGGCCACTTTTAGAGACACCAATTAACCTAACACACGTGTCTTTAAACTGTGGGACTAAACTGGAGTACCTGGAGTACCATGCAGACACGGGAAGGACATGCAGACTCCACACAGAAATGACCCAAGCCACTCCACTCTGGGATTGAACCTGGGACCTTCTTGCTGTGAGGCAGTGGTGCTACCTACAGAGCCACCAATGAGCTGCCCCCAATGAGACATATCTTTGCTTAATTTTGAAATCAGATCAAATGTTCACTAAGACACCAACTTTGTGTTACTTTGTAACTGCTACATATCATTCTCTGATACGATTAGAACAATGACAATACCAAGTGCTGTACAACCAAGCAACATCATTCTGACCTTGCCCAAGTCCAAGTCAAGCCCTGGCAAATAAATAATACTTAATTTATCAATCATTATCATAAACACTGACTTGTGTTTTGAAGTTAAATCACCCTACAGGTGACCACACAACCTAACCCATAGTGTATGTGTATTAACACAACTGGATGCTTTCAGTAACATGGTTATGAAAGGTTTGTAAGGAAAATTATTAATCTATTTCCAAAGCTTCTTCTGACTTTTGAACCCAGAGCCTGTAGGCACCATTTTTTTTCCGAATTGTTCCCCAAGATCCATTTTTAATTTACTGACAGTTCAGCTAATAAGAAATTCAATTATAAAGCATCTGCTTTGAGATATACTTATTGGGGGCTTCTTGCTTATTTGCCCATTTATAGGAAGGGATAAAGATGGTAAGAAATAAACAGCTGTCTTGTGTCAGTGGAAGAACAGGAGCAAGATCTGATCAGCATTCAGGAGGGAAGCCATGTTTAGTGCCAGAGGAGAGTAAACCAGGTTTGCTGTTCATCTCAACAGAATGGACATATAGGTCAGATCAGCTAGCTGACATCAGGCAATGTCAAGCATCAGGCATTTTTTCTTTTGAAGCCTTGAACTACTCAGAATAGACTGAGCTGACAAATCCCAGGATTTCTGAAGTAAATTGAAGATGGGTTCTTGCAGTGAAAAAACAAAAAACAAACACCTGTGCCTGGAGGGGCATTGGTCACATAGGACCATGGTTTAGCTGATGCTAAAACAATTAAGGCAAAAAATAAATAAAACATCAAGTAAAAATGTTGGATCTATTAAATAGTTAAGCTTAATAAACAAGGTTGTAGGAAAGCTGGTGTACTGCCGGCAACACAAGGTGCAAGGCAGAAACAACGCTAGGCAGGACGTGAATCAGTGCTTAATTAGAGCCAGATCCTGCTGGATCAAGATCTGGTACCTCTCATATTTGGAGCACTTGCTTTCCAGTACCTATTTGGGTGGATCCAGAACCAATGTATATTTAAAATAAAATGAACAAAATAAAAAATAATAATAATGAAAATGGGGCTTCTCTGGTTGAGACTGCCCATAGTCTCAACTAAATCAGATTCTCCATGCATTGCTTACATTACTACATATTAACTTCCAGCATCTCATTCACACTTTGTACCAACATATCTGAAATGCTGGGCCTTGGTGACATCGATGGCCAGAATTTTGCAACTGCCTTGGAGTTCATTTTATTTGTTAATAAACAACAATGAGCATTCAATGATAAAGCATTTATCACTTTGTAATGTTGCCATTCCTTTACACCACACTTGTTTTGGGGCAGAGGATATCAAGCAATTTAATGTTTCTGGTGTTATTTTTTTCTCGTTATTCCTTCAAACATATCTTAAGCTGTGCAACAGCATGGATTGGTCTTTTGAAATAAAAATTCTCCAAACATTCTCTACTGGGGACATGTCAGGACAGTCCATTAAAACTTTCGTAATGTGTGCAGCATCTGGTTTTGCATTGTTTAAAAATGCATACGTGTCCCTGGAAAATATGTCATCTTGAAGGCAACATACAGTATTGTATGAGTGAATACTCCCATCACATTTTCCTAACTTTTTTATTATATCTTTTCATGGGACAAAATAACTTAAAAAATATCTCAAGAAAGAGCCATTAATGCTTAAACCTATGCAACAAAAGTGAGTAAGTGAAAATGGCCAAACTGTGCCCAATTAGCCATTTTCCCTCCACGGTTTCATGTGACTCTTTAGTGTTACAAGGTCTCAGGTAGGAATAGGGAATAATTGTGTTAAATTTGATGTTATCCCTTTCACACACTCTCATACTGACCAATGGAAGACTAGGCTAGACTAGTCTATAGGAAAACTACCAACAGATGCATTCAGGTTCTTTTCAGTAAATAACTGCTTGTACTGAAGTGCTGAGTATAAATTAAACAGCTTGACCAGGGAAATCGAATTGTGTTGGAACAGCAGCATGTTTATATGCTTAAATTAATAATGTTTTGATTTTTGTTTTTTTTTTTAATATGCAGAATGAACATAATGGTAACATGCCTTGATTAATAATTCCATGACCAAGGGGGATTGTCTGTTGTGAAAGAGCTTCCACTAATTCCTCTAAAGACGCTGCCTACACATTAGAACACTTAATTAGCTACACCTTAGAACACAAAGAAAGACATGCTCAGTGCTTCATAATTCTTATAAGTAGGTAAACAGAGGTTAAGAGGTGTGTGTGTGTGTGTGTGTGTGTGTGTGTGTGTGTGTGTGTAGCCCCTGTTTATGTTCAGTTAGCTAAAGTCTATACCTGCTATACCTATTATAGCATTATTCTCACTACCGATTCCACAGTATATCAAAAACTGTAACAACCTGCATCAAAATTGTTTAGTATGTTAGGAGACACGTCTAGTAATATTGTTTAATGACACTAAATACATTAATTGTAGTGTAAAAAATGTAGTGTAAAAATTTGTTTAACTCTTTAAAGTTTCCTTTAATATTCTCCCCTAAGCACACTCTTTGGTGTTAATTTTTTTTTTATTGGAACGCCCACATGATAGTAGAATAGTAATAGTAAATATGAAAGCGCAGGTGATCTAGTATATAAGAATAACTGGGCTGTATCTGGTGATCCAGTGGCTGCAATGGCAACTTATCCAGCCTTGCAATGGACTAGTACCTCATTCAGTACACATGCTCTGCTGTGGCCCATAAAATAGGCTCTGGAACCCCCTGCGACCATGACCATGTGAGTTGAAATATATACTTAAAAACAAAGAAAATCTATGACTTTTAAGAACACGTCTTTCTTTCTCTTTCTTCCTGTTTTGTAAAGCTGCCATTGACACGCTCACACACTCACACCCACTCATCCACGAAGCTCATTAATTTCTTAAAAGATACTTTGTTTTTCTGAGGAGGTGGAGAGGATCACTTGGTTGCTAGGAAACATTTTGGAGAGGAAAGCCCTTGCAGTCTCTGCTGTTGGATCCCACTCAGTCTCATCACCAAAAGAACTCTAGCTAGACAACAGTTTGGAATGCAAAATATTACACCATGCCCCATTTGTGAAATGTTGCGAATTCACACTTGTGTTTTCTTCATCCACTTGTGTACATGCAGTTCTGTTGTAACTGAAAAGCTAAATCAAATGGCCCAGACTTATTGAGACAGCAGATTGTGCTCTGCATGGTAAAATGATTTCCCAAAGGTCCTTGCAATTGATGGCACAGCTCCCTGCAATGCTTACTTGTGTACATAAAGGTATACAGAACCATAACAATGTAAAAGTACTGCCTGCTTACCTTACACCTATACTTACTTATACACTACATACATACAATACATTAACACATCATATTCTCCTAAGGTTTTGGAGAGTATTAATAACGATTTTTAGGAAACAAATCTATATTACCAATGCATAATTAAATGTAAATATATTCTGTTGGTATGTCATTAAATGAATATTCAGCATAAAAGTCATCCAAGTTTTAACTACCATTGACCCTGACATAAGTGCTGCCTCTATTTGAATGATCTATTTGTAGATTATAAATGGAAATACAAGCAGGCAGTCAAGACAACCCTCAATTTATCTATAAATAACTTACTGAGGTCGACCACCCAAAATGGCTTCACTAAATTTAAAACTGTTTTTCAACCACTTTTGTCTCCCATGATTCTGCACCAAGAGTCATCACTGTTTCTAGAAGGAGAAGCCATAAAATACCCCAAATAAAGCAAATGTTCTAAGATCCTAAACATAATTAAGGTGCACACTAGATTGGGAGCAGAATATAAACTACATAAATCCTATATAAAAGCCTGATATAACTTAGGCTGGACTATGGAGCAGCTCATAAATCATATATACAGTTGCAGAATACAAAAAAATGGAAGGACTAAAAAAAAAAAAGGACTAAGACTTGCCTTAGGGGCTTACAGAAGCTCTGCCACAGACAGCCTTTATGTGGAAACCCATCAACCTCCACTCCAGTTACGAAGCCAGCAGCTTGCACTAGCTAATCAAAACTGATGCAAATCCAACAACTGGACATTCGTATTAAACCCAGTCATTAAAATTTCACCAATCCCCACCCCCCCCCCCCAAATGTCTTCCATCTGCAGTTTCTGGAGATACCCCCCAACCATATGGTAATCTACACAGATGGTTAGACCAAAACACACATTGCAGCAGCTATGTCAACCACCAAACACCAGCATAGTATAGGATGTCACTTTGTTTGACTTTGGATGTCAATTGTTACAAACAATTCCTTATTTGTACAAACTCAAAATAATCTCTGCAAGCACTGTTAAAAGCAAATAATACCATCACCTCAGAAATCAATGAAAACAAGAAATATCTGAACAACAATATTACATCAACCATTCATAATACTTTAAATTAGGGCTGGTTCAGTACCGATATTAATACTGCAAACTTGAATGTCTGGCAATACCAATATCAGACCGATATGCTGCTACCACCTCTTGAAACACTGGTGCTGCATTTGTTGCACTTGGCTGATCCACTTTTACTATCCTTGAGCTAACAATAACTCCACACAGCTGACATGATGACCACGATGCTAGCTAACAGTTATAACTCGAGTTCCAGCTATCGCTCACGTGACACATCCCCTGTTTACATAGTGCCGTCCAAATTGTATCGAGGCATAAACGTCATAGTAAAGATATCGAATTAAACTGTTATTTCCTCCATTCAATCTCCGATCCAGTGATTTGCCACATACAGAATATCGGATCGGTATAGCCCTACTTTCAATATTTAGAATTTAACTTGAACTGTTTTTGAATGTACTTCTTTAAAAATAACAGATCCTTACACAATCTGCATTTAACACATTTTTGGTCCATGGGTTATGGGAAGCTAATGAAAGGTCTCTTTCATCATCGTCTTTCAAAATCCACATATGGGACAGCCAGCTGTTACTGATCATCTGGAAAAATATCCATTGCACCAGCACCAAACTGTCAGACAAGACATTTACGGCATTTAGCAGACGCCCTTATCCAGAGCGACTTACAACTTCTACAATCATGGGTGACTGGCAGAGGTGGGATTTGAACCCTGGACCTTCTGGTAGTAGTCCAGTGTCTTACCCACTAGGCCACCACAGTCCCACAGACTGTATGATTTATTGTGTAAGTGGCTTTACCTTTCTCAAGCATATAAGGGATGCTGCACCAAATGCCTTTTCTCAGATAACGTTTTATTTTTTCAGCGTCATATTCATGCTGCATGAACCTCATCTGAATGACTGTCTGAGATAACAACGTCAATCGATTATCTTAATCTGCCAATTGCCACATTCAAAACAACTCCAGGCTACCTAGCTACAACAGTTTGCTTGTTTACAGTACTTCTTTACACTATCTAGGCTGCCAGCCTATTACTGACTGCCCAGTTCCAAAGGACCTCTGTGGTTATACAGACCCAGCAGTCAGCAGCAGTCGGATGTTTATCCAGCTCTCCTCTATGCGTGAATCACATTTAAGCATTTTGAGGAATACTCTATTGTAGATATAGGGCAAATAGCCCCTCACTTAATATCAGCAACTATTAATGAAGTACCATCCTTGAAGTCTTGATGTTAAGAACAATGTTAAAGCCAGCCCATAACATTGGTGTACTCTATTGTTGATACCCTTATAAGTGAAGCAAGCTTGTAGACCAAGTAACCAATTTATTGGACACACAATTTATAGTGCTACCTCGGTTCTTAACCACCTCTGAACTTGTTGAATTAGGTTCTTGATGCATTCTGACTAGAAAACATTGTCGTGGCTCTCATCATTTGCTTGGTACTCAGCCCACATGCTGAAACGTGTACGAGTCGAGACATACGACTTATTTGATCCAAATTTCGATTCACCAGTCATGATTCAGTACACAGTGATTCAGATTCACACTAGCCCCATAATAGTCATTGAATATGTATATCGTGTTCTATGTATTTTTACATTTACAGTCAAGTATTCATAATACAAATAAGTCTCCAGGGGTCCTAAAATGGTTAGTTATAAGCGCCAACTGAAAGAAACTTAATCCTTCAGGATATTGTATCATTATCTAATGTTATCTTAGCAGCTATGCTAGAGCCCTGAGTGTTTTGCTTTTAATTTACACTTTCATGCATTGCTTACTAAATTACATGAGATTTTTCTACACTTTGTAAGTGATTCCACAATGGGACTACACTCACTTTATGTTAATGATTTTGACCAACTGTATGTTAATGTAAGTGTTCATGTGCAAAAGTATCATTATTGCGAATCGGGGAGGACCTGTACAATACAACTCCATTACTGCATAGAATGCCTGATACAGTGTGGACTTTCTAGGTGTTTGGAACACATTCATTAATTTTTTTATTTCGTGGAAAAAAAAATGTGCTTGGTACGTGACAAGCCTTCTGGAACAAATCAATTACAAGCACCAACATACCACTGTACTGTGTACAGTATATTACACAATGTAATAATTTAAAAAAATTGTTCCCAGTTGTTAAGTGTGTTTTTCTAATTGTTTGTGCTGTAAATAAATAGAAAATAGTTATTATTACCTGTAAACATTGCTTTAGTGGTCAGCACAATAATATTTTAAAATGTATATATTTTAAGGATATTTGCGATATTTCAAGAGACTTTAAGAAGCTTCTGGAATTGTGAGAACTATCAGGAAGTTTCTAGAACTGTCCAGAATTATCTATAACTTTCTGGGACTGTACAGAATTGTACGTAGCTGTATAAATACAGTTCTATAGGGCCACTATAGCCCTCACACTTCACCCCACACCCATTACAGGAGGAGCTTAGGAAGGACCACTACTTTCAAATGTATATATTGAGTGTTATTCTGGTACCGGGTGATCAGTCTTGCTCCTCTGAATCCTCAGTACACTCTTGTACTTTGATACTGCATGGAATAAAGATTGACCATTTTTATCAAGTTTGGAGAGACGTCATTTTTCCACAGTACGCACTGCCTTGAACTTCCTGTACCAACTCCTCCAGGCAGAGCTGAACCACCTTCAGGAGAAAGCAGCAGGTCAGACACTAAGGAAGATGTTGAAGATCCTGATATCTCTTTATATGCACCTGAGGAGAGGAAGCCATACTACCCTAACCAAAAAGACCTCAACGATCTGATCAGAGACCTTGGTCTCACTAAGTCCAACGCTGAGCTTCTGACATCAAGGCTCAAGCAATGGAACTTATTAGATGAAAGCATCCAAGTTACAGATCAGAGGAAGCATCAAGATAAACTGCGTTTCTGCAACAATGTAGCTGGTCTATTTGAGGCTATAGGTATCACCTGTAACCCGAATGAGCGAGTTCTTCATAGACAATTCATGCAAGAGCCTCAAAGCTGTGCTGCTTCACAATGGGAACAAGTATCCGTCTCTTATTGTAGCTCACTCGGTGCACTTGAAAGAGGAATACACCAGTGTCAGGATGTTGCTAGGTGCCTTGAAGTATGATGAGTATGGCTGGGAAGTGATTGGAGATTTTAAAAATGGTATCATTCCTGATGGGCCTCCAAAGTGGTTTTACAAAGAATCCTCGCTTTATTTGCCATTGGGACAGCCGGGATACTGAAGCGCACTACCACAGGTGGGACTGGCCTTAGTGGACAGAGTTCTCTGTGGGGAAGAACAACGTAAAATGGGAGCCACTGGTGGACCCACGCAAGGTGATGATGCCACAACTACACATCAAGTTGGGGCTCATAAAACAATTTGTCAGGGCTCTGGATAAGGAGTAGAGAGCTTTCAATTATCTCCAAGATCTTTTCCCTAAGCTGTCTGAAGCAAAGATCAAAGCTGGTGTCTTTGTCGGACCACAAATCAAAAAGATCATGGAGTGCAGTGAATTTCCCAAGAAGCTGAATAGGAAGGAGAGAGCGGCTTGGAACGGTTTAGTCGCAGTGGTTCACGGCTTCCTAGGCAATCATAAAGATGAAAACTATGCACAACTGGTTCAGACTCTGAAAAAAAAAACTATGCTGCAATGGGCTGCAGGATGTCACTCAAAATCCATATCCTTGATGCTCATCTTGATAAGTTCAAAGAGAA
>JAUZST010008688.1:0-13432 GCA_034779995.1 Parotocinclus haroldoi
CATACTCACATTTAACAACTCTATCCGTCGTAGACAACTTCGGATCATCATTCGGTTTGTTTTCAGACATTTCCAGTCCAATGAGCTCGTCTCGCGTCTTCAGCCCGAAATCGATCCGTCTTAAGTCCTCGCCTGAAACGGGAGACTGCAGCGATCGCCGATCACTCGCCACAAATACGTGCAACAGGGAGAACAAATTCGAGCGCCGTTACTGTAGCTGCGTCTGATCTCCAGTCTCTTACCCCACACCCCCTCATCACACGACCAACCGAACCTGAGTTCAAAAGCGCACGCCCTCCGTCACAATCGCGCTCCAGATTGGTGCAACTCGTACTCCCGCTCGACTCCGTAAGCCGCTTAGTGGCTTCTCTATCTGTCAATCACCCTGCCCCCTGCACGTCTTCGCCTTCTGCTGCCTTCACGCGCGCCTCATTTAGCCCTGTTTCTACTGCCGGACTTCAAGTGCACGCCTAATATGACAATACGAGCTGTTTGTAGTTTATCTGTTCGATTATACTTGTCATATAATGCTATTTTTTGTATGTCTCTCTTTCGTGCTCGCAACGCTATTGCTATTTTAGCCATTTAGACTTGCTGTTATAATGACGAGTATAACTGAGATAGCTGTAAAGAAAATATATAGACTATTATATGAATGTTCTATTCTATTATATTCTATTCTTATAATGCAATAGTTATATTCTACATTATACCTAAATCATGAATGTCAAAATCAATACATGGTTATATATACCAAACTGACATATACCGAATATCTACTGAACTTATTTCTTGTAATTATCCTCTTAATAATTAATTAATGTGTAGCTTAAGTAAATAAATAAACAAACAAGTATCCAAATTCCTTGTTATAGCGGCCCCTTCCGGCTGGGTCAGGCATTGCCTGCAGTCACGATTGTATTTGATGGAGTGGAGGCCAGGCGATGATCGTCTGCCCAGTGTAACTAATACAGATTAGTATTTTTTATATTTTAAAATAATGAATACATTATTTATATCATAATATATCACAAATAATTAAACCATAAAATCAACAGCAACAACAACAATAACTGCATTCACACACACGCGCATGCGCCCAGAGCTGGGTAGAGGTCACTGTTGCAGCACTGACACTGGACTGACACTGGGGATGATCCCCTGCCTAGCTCTCCTTTCTCAGACACAGCCAATCTGTCTGCATGTGACTACAGACCATGTTATAGAGCACAACCTGGGTCCCTGTAGTGGTCGGTTGAAAGTCATCTCTAAAGTGTGTGTTCTGCTATGAATTGGCGCCCTCTTTACATTTAGTCCAATCCCCGCGATCCCGTTCTTTGGCTTCTTTTATAGTTTAGTTTGGTTTAGCTTGTGAATATTAGGTCATCAAAATATGTATAAACAATAAAATCGTTGTTTTTGTTTGTTCCCAGTTCCATATGGAGTTTGCATGTTCTCCCCGTATTCCCACTGGTTTCCTCCAGGAACTACGATATCCTCCCACATCCCACATACATGTATTATCTCAGCTAGTCTTTCTAAAATATCCCAGCGTCTGTGAGAGCGTGCGTGTGTAATAATGACTTGTAGTAACGCTGTTTGAGGAACTCACATTCACTATCATTTCTAAAGCACGCGAATGAAGCATGCACAAGTGGCCGTAATGGCGCTGTACTGCCTGTTCCTTAAACTGCTTAAAGTGTACTATCTGTGCTCAAAACCCGAAACAGGACATCTTTTGTTCACTTAAACTTTTCGCGTGCATTGTTTTGAGTTCGCTGTTTTTTTACGTGATCCTTTCAGAGATAATTTGTAGAATTGAAAAACTACTTAATGTACTATAGGGGGTGTCAAGTAGGTTTATGACTTGGAGCTTCAAGACCCTTTCAGCGTCTTCCTCAAGTACGCGAGATGTTTTAACGAGGACTTAATTGATGTTCTTTAGTTTTTTTAGTTTGGAGAAATCTCTGCATAGAGGCAACATTCATTATTAAACTGCCCACCTATCATTGTAACAGTTAATATTAGTAAAGCCAGGAGTATCATCACACCCACTTTTGTGGGTCAGATGCCCAAATAAATAATTGCTTTTACCCAACATTATGGCAGTTAATACTTTTAATTGTATTTTTTGTCCACACCACACATATTTACTACAGGCACTTTATTTCCCAGCATGCACCCAGTATCTTTGTAAAAGACTGATCAACTATTGCTTTCAGTCAGAGCCAGTGTCTTTTTCTTTTTTTAAGTCACGGGCATCCACAAATGCAGTATTTAAAACAAAGTTAGAAAAGTTGCAAACAAGATAATGATAACACATTTTATGTTATTGTTATGTTATTGCACACAAATAACACAATTTAACTTGTGTTAACTTGTTCTTCATTTCTCATCCAGGACAGAGTAAATCTCGTGTTAGTGTTAAATACCTTAATCTATTAGTGTTCAACAGCCTTATTTTTCACAGTTGTGCCACCTACTAATGATTGGCAAGAAGGGGGATACAGTTGTGTCACTCTAATTTCGTTGTATGCCCCAGTATAAATACCCATGAGTATAGTTATTTCTAACATTGCAATATAAGAAATGTTTCAGGGAAGACCCAGGTGCGTCTGACCACAGGTAGTGGTGGACCTGACTAACCAGGGCACTGCTTGCATGGACCCTTCAAAAAAGCCTGGTAAGTAAATTGAGTTTGGTTTCTCATTTTTGTATGTTCTTCTGTTAGAAGTTCTGCATATTTCTCTGTTGTTTTATGTATTTGCTTTTGTGCCTGCCTCCTGCCCTTCCCCACCTAAAAAGCAAAAGCGGTTTAAATCCTCTGATCTGCTGGAGGGAGGGACCAGGAATACAGCTGTGTTCTGGACCCAAATTTAGGAGCTACAGTCCAGACTGAATCATACACTACTTGCAAAGAAAGGGTATCTCTCTCAAATAAAAATGTGCCTTTCGTTAGATATCAGTGCTTATGTAAACACCATTTATTATTGCAAAATGATTTTTGTTAGAAATATAATCAAATAAAAGTAATTTACTATATCTAACAGGCTAAGATTCAGACTGCAATAAATAACAAAATAATATGAATTACAAAAATGCTGAACTAGTTCTACAAATATTTATACTGTTATACAGATAGCAGTGCTGCATTTTTAGGGTTCAGTGCTAGGCGGGTATGATGGCATATTGTTAAGGCCTGGATTTCACTGAGCCTGTGAAGCTGTTAGGCGATATGACAGTGAGATGAAAATTACAAGGTTTCTAGCAGAATGAAAAATGCAGAGTCTCGCCCCTAGTGTGCGTTGAGAGTAAGTAAGGTGGGGCAGGACTGTGCATCAAACCCTGAGTATTGTTGATATTCATTATAGCAGGTGGATGTAATCACTTCAGGACGGATTGATCCAGTGGAACACATCATTCCTATAATTTCATATCAGTGGTGGTCTGGGGATTAAAGTACTCCGTTGACAATATGATTCTACTTGATATTCAGGTTCATTTACAGTTATATACACAAAAGTGTGCATGTATTTATGCTTCAGACTATTTTATTAAACTGAAAGACATTTGGAGTCACGTGTGCTTCAGAATTATTCCATATAATTTATTCAAACTCAGAGATTTTTAGATAGTTAGTATTTCACTTGAATTCCACCTCAAATTACAAAACACTGACTTCGGCTGATTGCCTTTTAATTATCAGTAAAATCTTGACATCTTTTAATTTTGTTTTTGTTGTTCAGTTGACATTGCACACCCCTCCTGACCATAACCATTAATACCTGCTTATGCAGCTCAGAGACTAGAGATAGAAAAGCTTCAAGACATTTAGTTAGGCCTGTAAAAATCCCTTAAACCAGTAAGAAGGACAAAGGATGGATCCAAACTTATTGCAGACTTTGAAGTGAGCCTTCATCAAACAATATTCTGAAGCTGCTGCAGAACAAATTACTCATCTGACATTTTAGCAGGGATAAATATTTGCAAGTGGCTGTGTTATCACATGCTGCTTTTGGCACCATGTTCGTCCTACTAACTGTCAGATGTGCAGACAGATGCTTCTCTCAAACCGGCTGGAGGCCTGTGTGATACCCTGACAGCCTTGTTGAAGTACAAGCACCCTGCAGACACAGAAGAACTTTGAAAGCATTGATAACATTAAGCTGGACCTTTTTTATCGTTGAGGGCCCTAATGTAATACAGAGTGGATTTGTTAAACATAGATTTCCTTGTCATAAAGCTGTCAGGGAATGACATCCAAGTCAGACTTGGAATGAGGCAGAACTTGATACTAAGATCTAGTGTACAGTATTTTCTTTTGGCTATTAAATTTAGTCATAATAGGTCTTTGAGTAACCTCACCTATGTGAATCCGATTTTTTTGAAAGCCTAAACATTTGGGATTTTGTATAATAATTATTTCCATTTGTTTGGTATTCTGTATAACACAGTAGATATTATATTTTTAATTGACTTTTTAACTCAGCTTATAGGAGGAATACAAGAAATCAAAGCATCAGTTGGAGATATTTTCTATTATGGCTCACTGTCATTGTGCTTTAGTAGTATAAATATTATAGCATAAAGTAGCATAATTCACTGAAAACAGAGTCCAACTAGTTTTCAGTCCTGGATACAAAACAAAAAGGGAGCTCTTTAGTCACAAATTGGCATGAACTCACAACCACAACTATCCATGGGGCTGATGCAATGATGCCTATTATTGTACTGCAACCAGCAAATGCTACCAGTTACTGCAGAGATGCGGAGGAGGGAGGAACCAAGGTTGCAACATGAAGTTTGGTTTTTACAATGGCCAAGAGTTTAGGTATATTCATAGAGGATAACTGTGTTTTTTGTAAGTTCTCAGAACTTAATTGTTAGGTCATAACCCAAATCAGGTATAGATATTTTCAGAGCTATTTCTTCAATAGCCATGGATTCCTATAGGATGTTGACCGAGGATCTGAAAAACTGCAGTGGATCTATAAAGGATTTCAATTTCAACCGTACTGAAGTGTAAGTTATAATGGTACTTTTAGTAGTAGAGTGTATGTGTAAATTAAAACAAGACAATGAAAGACAACAAAGATAGGCAAACTAAAACACTAAAAGACTAAAGTTTGGTTGCTATGGGAGTAACTGAGTCCAATGTGAAGCATTGAGAAGTTATGATCTATACTGCACACAAAAATTAGTGAAATTAAATATCCCCTAATTTTCGTGAGCAGCGTACAGGTAAATTTAGGAGTCTCATCATAACAAGACAACACAACACTTCCAAGCCAAAATTAAGTAATTTAAGTACTGCTATTGTTTTTTATTGCTACAGGTACTGTTATCAAGCAGGATTAGAAAGCCTGTGAGATGTTACAAGAAATATCTGGAGGTTATCTCTGGTAAATTGTTACTAAACAGTAACTAACAGGATGCCCAAACATAAAAAAACACATTTTATCCATTAGTGGTATACTCATTTATTCATAAGAAATGGAAATAAGCTAATCCTTTATCATACTTTGCAACATCAGTAACACAATCCTGAATTCAATTCATATATTTTTTGAAAGACTCTTGTTTCCAACTGTAGAGCTCTTTCCCATCAAATCATAGAAGCATACAAGTCTGAGCTATGTTGAGGTGAACATCAGATTGATTTCCTGTTGAGTGAGTTCTCCACAGCAACAGTAAATATTGCAGTTGAAGGTTCTGAGCTCTGCAGTGGGAGGTGAGCTCACACACTCACCTTTCTAAAGTCTGCATCTCCAAATGCAGCACCTGCTGAGATTTTTACACTTAGTGAAAAACAAATGGAGTAGAAAATTCAGACTCACATGCACAGACAGCAGACATCCGCTGGCTATTTCCCCCTAATTTGGCAAAAGTGCTCTTTGGAATATAATTTTTTGTTATAATTTATTTAAAGTTCTATAAACTAAATACAACAGAATGATTACTATGATTACCACGAACACAAATAGCTTTCTCAAGAAAAGACAGCAAATGCATTAACCATGAAGGAAAAGTAAGTGTCAATTAATGTTTAGAATCACAGTAAATAAAACCACAACTCTAACAGATAAGAGGAGTCAGCGAGTCCTCTCCTTGTCTGCGAGGAATTACTCTGGGTACTCTGGTTTCCTCCCACAGTCCAAAGACATGCCCATTCGGTTAATTGTTTACTCTAAATTGGCATTAACTTGTGTGTGTGTGTATATGTGTGTGTGTGTATGTGTATGTATAGATGTGTATCGCTGAGATGGCCACTGATGCCGATAGCGACGTTAAAGAAGTCAAGTAAACAAACTAACAGATAAGGTGCGGATGAGACCAAATAAATTTACCAAATCACCAATTTTTTTTTTCAACCCTGAGGTTAATTTACAAATACTTTTGAGTAAATGCTTAATGAAAATGTTGTGGAAAATGTGCCAAGGTCTTTTAGTTTCTGTGCTTCTTGTTATTGTCGGTTGTACGTTGTTCAGAAGCCTTCGGTTTGCATATGCTGGGCTTTATTTATACAAACTAGTTTTTGATATTTACTACATTAAATTGTATTTGAGTCATTACCAATTCATTGCCAATTCCCTATCAAATAAGAAATACCAGTATATTGGGCCTTGAACTGCAGCTCAAGCAACATCACTGGGATGATCAGAGCAAGGGAGGGTCCTAACTCACCATACACTGAATAGTGTTGCTTGAATGACTTGTGATTTCTGCTGTGTTCTCTTGGACTCCAGGCCATGGGTTTTTCAGACTATGATATCTTTTAGGATTTAGGATAGGATTTACTATAATGCTACTCAAGTGACTGCAGGTATCCTAGAAAATACAATATTGTTACTTTGTCTTTAAAATAAATACAAATGAACCGTTATTCAGTTTGGCAGAGACATAGGTCATAAATTTCAGAACTGCAACACATTCCAAAAAAAGTTGGAACAGGGGCAAACTATGTAAAACATCACAATAATGATGTGAGTTCACACTGGTGATGTCGGGTAATTGTAATCATGATGTGGTACAAATGCAACATTCAGGAAAAGCTAAGTCTTTGATGAGCAAAGATGGGCAGATGATTTCTAGTTTGTTACGAAATGCATGATACAATTCTTGAAATAAAAAAAAATCCCTAAAAATATTAGGGATTTGCATATATCCCCCTCTACAGTGTATAATGTCGTTAAACAATTAAAGGAATCAATAAGTATTAAAGTGAAGGACAAGAAGGAAAAAACAAAATCTTAAGCAGAACTCCCGGGATCTTCGATAGCTCAGACGGTACTGCATCAAAAAACGATTTACTGTTCATACTCCCCAAGGATGATATAAAAGTCCAAGTACATGTAAGAAGCTTTCTTTTTTTCTTTTAGTTTTCCATAACATCCCAGCTATTTCTGATTTGGGGTTGTATTATAAAATGACATAAAGTAATACCAAGTTTCTTGATAAACCCACATATAAACATCCTATATGAATCCAGATTAACTTTGGTGGAAAGGCTGACAGGTTCACTTAAAAGCGATGTGTCCTGTTACTTAGCAGGAATAGTGTGATGGATATCTTGTGTGCTGAGCTTTACACCATGCAGACAGCTCCCCTCTCCACTATAGATGACTTGGCAAGCCTCAGTCCAACAAAACTGAAGAAAGCCACACTTTCTGGATGATGTATGCCAAAAGTTTTTCAGTGCCATAATAGTGTAGCATGAGTGCTGCTGAAGAATGCAGACTGATGTGCAGATGCCTTGTGTAAGCAGAAGCTTTGCCTATATACAGTGGTATATAGGAAAGTCTGTAAACCCTTTAGAATTTTCTGTATTTCTGCATCAATATGACCTAAAACATTATCAGATTTTTACACATTAAAATTAAAAGAGAACCTAGTTAAACAAATGAGGCAAAAAGATTATACCTGGCCATTTATTTAATGAGGAAAATGTTATATGTCCAATATTATATATTTGTGAGTGACAAAAGTATGTGAATCTTTGCTTTCAGTATCTGGAAGCCCCCCCCCCCGTTTTTTTATTTTATTTTTGGGCTTCTAAAACACATTTAAACGCTCTGTACGAATAACAATACAATGCGCTAGCACACTAGCATAATGAAAGTCATATAGCCAAATAGCCAGTGTTTCAAAATTTGGAGACTAGTCTATATATTTCAGGCCTGCAACACATTACAAAAAAGTTGGGACGGGGACATTTTAGGAATAGTAATGAGGTAAAAACCTAAATAATAATTTTATTACAGATGACAAATGAATATGGTCATGATTTGGTATGAAAGCAGCATCCAGGAAAGGCTAAGTCTTTGACAAGCAAAGATGAAAAGAGGATCTCCATTTTGTCGACAAAGAGAAAATTATTGAATTGTTTAAAACATGTTCCTCAAAGAAATACTGGAAGGGATTTCCATATTTTAGTCCACATTTTTTATGATTTGATGTGTTTTGCATTGCAATGCATGGACATCCCAGGAAAAGATACAAATATGATGGACCATAACACAGTGGACACTCATATTGTGGCCTTTTTTGGAAAAATGTACACCACGCGCTCCAGACCAAGGATGTATAGTTATCAGCAACAAGTCCAAAAGCCAGGGTCTGTCATGGTATGGGGCTGGGTCAGTGCCCCATAGGGACGGCACAGAGGGAAATGTGAGAAAATACATTGAAAACAGTGAATACTACTACACGTAGACATGTGAACCTGATTTACACTGGAGACGTGAGTGTGTTCTGAGCTGGCACGCTGGACGAGACACAATAACGATTGTCTGAATTCCTAGGTAAGGCAAATTTATGCGTGAGTGCAGTTATATGTGTGTGTAGGAGGAGATAGTTCAGTGGTGCAGCACGTTCAGTATAGTCAGAGGGTACATTCAGCAGGGGGAAGTAGGTGCTGGGACAAGAGGGCATGTATCAACTAGACAGTGGTAGAAGCAGAATGGAGACCAGGAGACAATTACGCATGTGGACCAGGAAATGACTGGATTATGCTGTCGAAGTCAAGACAGGCCTAGGATGAACAGAGTGCCAAGTGTTTTAGTAGGTCCTCTCAGTGTGTACAGCACTCATAGAGAAGTCCAAGGTTTCAGTCTGGGTGACGTCTACCACTGCCATGCAAAGAGGTGAGGGTAGAAGCTCTATGGGGACACCACTCATTAGTTCAACATCAAGGAGGCCTTGAGCAGGGCACAGGGAGCAGGGAACAATGATAGTCTCATCATACATAAAGAATGGTTACCAGGAAAGAGTGTTTAGTATGGAGAAACATTTTTTGATATGTTGAGACCCAAATTGAGAATTTTGAGTTCCGAGGTGGTCTAGGACTGAGGAACCACTGTTTACTGTCTGTATATGAGTGATTCTCTATTTAGGGGAACTACCTGTTATAAATATATTAATGTTAAAAATTCTTTATCACAAAAACAGTTTAGGTATCTAAATGTAATTTATTGCATTATCAAAATATGTGCTAAAATGGCAATGATTACCATTTTTAAAATGACCAGTAGTAAGTAGTACTTGGTTATTTTGGTCCCCAACCAATTTACAATTTATCTAGTCCAGTAAGATAGTGAAGTAATCAATTCCTAAATACAAATCAGATCAAATGTGTTTTTAGAATAACTTAAACAAAACAAAAAGTATTCATTTTATGAATATATTTGCAACTTCTACATATTTTAAAGAACACTTTATAGTCCACAACATTACTGCAGCATGATTACTGCTTATGATTTCTGTATGTTGATACACTACATGCAATATGTCAGAATCATGGAAACAAAGACAGGGAAGCACATTGGATCAGCCATGAGAGAAGAGTGATGTCTGGAATTGTGAGTCATTTAATCATGTATTATATTCAGCATAGAGTATTATTCAGTGTCATAATTATCTTTGCTGTATTAAAAATAAAGTACATCTTATTACTAAATTATTATTGAATTACAAACTTTAATTCTATGTACGCGCCATTGTAGGCACGATAAAGTTTTTTTAAGAATTGAAGAACCACTCATATATAGTATCCCATGTGATTTGCCTCTAGGCTGCATATGATCTTGTGTAGAACACCATAATGTAGGGTTATGCCATCCAGAAGCTGCATAGAGAATTACATGCATAGTAAAATGTCACTGGAACTCAGACTGATTCATCAATCTCGATGAATACATACAGCATGAACTAAATACATGTATATTTTTATCTTGACAATAAATCCTTAATTACATCTACTCTGACAAGTGCAATGCTATCAAGCACTTCACTACCCACCTCTAGACCTTGGCAACAGTATATTTCTAGTAGTGAACACTTCAGGGTTTCAGATCACAATTTAAGGTTATATCTTTTAAAATCTACAGGCAGTCTGTGGAATGTGTGATGTGAAATACCAAACCAGGGCACTGTGACACCTTTAAAGGTACTTAAGACAAAACACACACAAATTCCTCACACAGCTGCAGCAGGCGTTTCTATATTAGGTGCTGCCAAGAAATAGAGGACTACAGCCATAAGTGAACCAAGAAGATAAAACAGGACTTACAGTAGCCATACAGAAATGGCCTTAAGCCAGAACATGACAAAAGGGACTGTGTGGTTAACTCTACTGCAAGTGTCAAAAAGTAACTTAGCTGTTGCTATGGTCTTTTAGTTGCTGTGCTTCTTGTTATTGTCGGTTGTACGTTGTCCAGAAGCCTTCGGTTTACATATGCTGGGCTGGTGTTTTGTAGCTTGTCAGTGAGCTGGAGTCTTTTCATTTATACACATTCCCCTGGTACTATAGAATTATGCAGATGCATAAGTAGCACACATTCATTAGCTCTATGGTGAGTGAAAATGAAACCTGAACAAGTTTATTATCTGTAAATAATCCCAAGTAGTTTAAGTGTATTAAGAATGTTTAAATAATTGGTATCTACTGCATGCCAGCTAAAACGTCATTGTTTAGGAAATATGAATTATGTTTCTTCTCACCAATGGACTCATTTTTAGTTTACATGCACTTAAGTAATCTATTCCTTGAGTAATGCATCGATAATTCATTTCTTTGCTTCAAATAATAAAATTCTTACTTTAACTATAAATTACAGGTCAAGCAACATTTCATATAACAGCAACATTTGATATAAACTAGATTGTAAGTAGTTAACCCATGTAGTTTATTTTATTATTTTATTTTATTAGTAAAGACCCAAAACGTTGTTACGACTCACAGAACGAATAGTGGTGCGTTGGTTGTGGCAGGAATGAGCAAATTTGTTATGGCCATAGTGTTGCATAGTGTTGCAGTGTCACCGAAGCTGCAAAGACTGTAGGTTGATCCTGGTTGGCAGTGGGAAGTACCTAGAGTGATCGGAGGATGGACAAACCACAAACTGGTGACAGGGCGCTGGACCCAAATGCCAAGTTCCACTGTGGCAGAGGTCACAGAAATGACTAATGCGTCATACAGAAACACAGTGTATCTTATCCTTCTGCATAGCCATAGTTTACTATATTAACCCCTACCAACCACAATGGGCACACAAGTATCAGAATTGGACTTGGAACAATGTTAGAACATCATCTGGGCTGTCAAGTCTGCTTTCTTCACATCACGTCAATGCTGGGTACATGTGATCCATTTGCTGCTTTTCAGATTGTAAAACCCTACAAATGCATGCTTTTCAGATTGTTATGTGAATCTTTGGCATTTTTTGCTCCCAGATGCAGCATGTGAAGAAAAAACATCAGTATGTACAGAATATTTAAGCTGTGGCCTGGAGCTATACCAATTTGGATTAAATGGAAACGTTTTCAAAGCTGGCTGTGACAGAGCAGTATTATTCAAGCCAAGAAAAAGCATTCCTGGTGGGAACCGGATTCTGAGGTGGTGTTGAGGAGCTAACAGAGGCAGCTGTTTTATTTCCATAAGCATTATTATTAATAGCTGTATTAAATAAAATGATTAATAAATAAATGAATATAGCATCATGAATTTGATTGCTGGGGCTTGTAGAGTCATAGCAAGAACCTGCTGGGGAAGGGAGGCATGAAAAACAAAAGCCAACCCCCAATATCATAGCGGGCCATGATCTAATAACTGTCAAAACATGACAATAATCAGAGATTTTGTGTGCAATCACTTTCTCATTTTGTGTTCACTAATATTATGCTATTACAGAAGAGTGTGTATGAACAGATGATTCACTAAGCTCTTCTAAAAAGCCATTTCACTTTTTTTTATTCACCTGAAGCTCACAAATATAAATGAATGAATTACTTACACAGTTGTATGTAAGAGCTGTTATATGTTTCGGCTATAAGTAGAATTCAGCATTGAAGCCCATTAACTCATTAGCATCAACAAAAAGTGCAGCCATTACCATGACAACACCATGAAGTCGTTGAACACATTCATTAAATTGCCTTAACAAAGCCACTTTAAGCTTGATTTTCTCCTGCTGCTTGTTATCATTCATCTATGATGAAATGTTAAACTTGTACAACACAGCAATCCTGAAACTGACATTTTTTAAAAGTGTGTTAGACTGCTTTCCATCCAACACTCAATAACAGTCTTTATAATAACTTTCTTTTCTGTGTATTACTGCATCAGTTAAAATATCAAGGTGTATATATTTGAATACATTATTTTCCATACTTTTTTGTTTTTTTACAGCTTCTTTTTACTATGTACCTATTGCACAGTACTGTAGGTCAGAAGAAAACTGACCTACATTACAGTAGACTGTGGAGCTGCTAGAGGTAGCCAGGTATACCGGACCAGTACATTGATACTCCAAATGCTTTTTTGTTACTATAATTGTTACAGTATTCTAATATGCTGCAAATTGTTTATTTGTTTATTTAGTTTAAAAAACGTTGCTCTTCAGCATCAATGGCCATTCAATGACAGACACTAGGTTACATCAACACTAAAGGTTATATCAAATCTAGTTTCATATATACATTCCACTTAGATCTCTGTCAGTGAAGCGTAATCAATTAACCTAATGCATGTCATTGGACTGTGGGGGGAAACAGGAGCACTCAAAGTAAACCCATGTGGACAAGGGTAGGACATGTAGACTCCAATCTGATGGAAACAAAGGAAAGAATATGTTTGAATATCTTGTTATATTTGAAATCAGCATTTACCTTAGCTTTGTTGTGGATATCAAAGAAATCTTTAAATAGGTTTAACATATATTATGCTATTTTATAGATACACTATGAGTTTGCTTTTTAATTGTACACAATGAATCTGTAGCCATTTTATTATTTTCTGGGATTTAGTCTAGTAATACATTGAGGGCCAACATTCTTATACCACTAGTTGAAACGCTTCTACAATCAATGACAAAAAAAACCTTACCAAGAATGAGTTGGAATGTAATGAAACTTTCAATGTATGAATGTATATATA
>JAUZST010008689.1:0-13431 GCA_034779995.1 Parotocinclus haroldoi
AAAGTATTGGGACACAAACCAACATGTGACCAAAAGTATTGGGACACAAACCAACATGTGACCAAAAGTATTGGGACACAAACCAACATGTGACCAAAAGTATTGGGACGCAAACCAACATGTGACCAAAAGTATTGGGACACAAACCAACATGTGACCAAATATATGAAATATATGAAGTTTATGTGTTTTATTGAAATTTGACTGAGGGTTTTGTCCTGCCGTTCTTTAACTGTAGTATCTTTACAGCGCCTTTACTGTTGTTTTATTGAATGACTCTAATGTGGGAGCACCACTTCATTTCCGACCGAATAGTAAAACATCGGTGTCTAACCTGTCGATGCTCAGAGCGCACAAGCTGAGGACCGTGATGCCCACCGAGGTTTTCTGGATGAACGGCATTAGCTTGCAGAGGTAGACTCCAAACGGCCAGTCTTCAGCCAGCAGCTGGAGAGGAAAACACAAGGAGAAGGTCAATGGCAGAAGCTTTTATTCGCTCCAAAAGCGCAGTAGCACCTCGAGGGCTTCTTGGGTCAGAACTCGACTGGTATTAAAACTAGAACCCTGTGTACGAGGACGGTCATTTAAAAAGCGTTTTTTTGCCGTAATTTAAGAGACACGCCAAGGCAGGACTGGGGGTGCCAGCTCCCGCCGGTTCTGCGTCGAGCCAACTTTAGGCGTTTATTAGCCGTCCTTATGCAGAGCGACTTAAGCAATAGTTCTGCGTTCTAATTAGTAGCATTTAATTATCCTGCTGCTCTCCAAGGCGCACGCTCCAACTGAAGCCTGCCGCGGCTCATGACAAAACAATCATGGTAATAATGGAGAACAACAGTAAAAGCAGAAGTACAAGTTCATTCCGCCTTCGGGTGCCAGCTTGCGTGCCAGCTGTCTTCCTTTCATCTCGAGTGGTTCCTTATTTGGTTCAGTGCGTCTCCCCTTTTTCTCCTCATACTGGCACAAGAAGGGAGAGTGTCGGTAAAGTGATTAAGGTTCTGGGCTAATAATAACTGGAAGACTGTGGGTTCAAGTCCTGGCACTGCCAAGCTGGCACCACGGCTCACTCCGTAATGCTCCTGACTGCACAGTAAACCGTTTAGCAAGTCACTCTGGACAAGGGTGTCTCTTATTTTATTAAGAGTTGAAGGTCAAATTCATTTCTACAGGAGCACTGAGCGACCTCGGACTCGCCCGTGAGCAGTTTGCATGTTCTCCCCCCCATGTCTGTGCGGGTTTACTCCGGGTACTCCGGTTTCCTAACACAGCCCAAAGACACGCTTTAGGTTAATTGATTATTTAGGTGACTCTGGGCATGTATGACTGGTTTTTAAAAAAAAATGTTTGACATTTTGGCAGAAAATATTTGCACGTATGAAGATAAGAAGCTTTAGGTGGCTCCGCCTTTTGTCGTCACCTTTTACGGTATTCCGTGATTCAGTATTTTCCATTTCGCCCTAAGCATTAAACTTTTTATTTGCAATATTTCGGTGCCAATCTTGAACTTTTCCATTCAGGGAAAATCCATAAATATAAATATCTATAAAAAGGGGGACGGAAAACCCGCTTTCGATACTGAACACAAGTTCAAATAAACCAAATAAACAGGAAAGCATCGAGTCTCGAGCTTTGTTCAAGCCCAGGGCGACAGTGGGAAGGAAAAACTCCTTAAATGTTATAACGTAGAAATCGTAGAGGACCAAGAAACCCATGGGCAAGTTATCCAATTAATCTGTTTATAAAAATTAAATTACAGGATAAAAAAAATACAGGTAGTTCCAGAAAACACAACAAATATAACCAGAAAATGCAGCTGCCGGAGGAACTGCGAATGTGCGTTGCATCGGTGCGACCGGTTCTGGCCTGGCGCGGGTCTGACACCCGTCCGGCTCCGGTCGGGCGTGGGTCCGAGGCACGGTGGGTTTTGGTCAGGGGCAGGTCCGAGCCGTGGTAGGTTCTTGCCGCTAGAGCGGAGCCATTCAAAATGATTGGGGCGATATTTGAAGAGTGATAAAAAGTGAACGGAGCGTGCGATCACTCTGTAATTTACCAAGAACGGTGCGGTTACAACCGGGTCCAAACCGTCCGATTTTCGTGTTTATAGCTTGGAAAGTGACCGAGCCACGACTGCGTGAATTTTGCCACAATGTTAAGTCAATGGGAAATTTTTCGGGGAGAAAAAAAGATCGTAGCGGGCGAACGAAACAATATTTTCCTTAGCTGTGCACAAGCACGACTCTCCCAAACGTACCGGACGTTTCAGCATTTGTCCCGTGTCGATACGTCGAAAGCTCTAGGAGGAGATGCCGACCGAAAATCAGGTGGAATAATAATAACGATAGATAAGAACAAAATCGGTTAATAATATACGTGTTGCCCAGCAACACACATAATAAACGCTTATTGTCTCCATCGTCACTTTGGCGGTTCCTCCTTTGGCAGATGGGAGGCGCTGTGGTTCACCTGCATTCGTTTAGAAAACTGATTCAAGTGTTTTTAGACTTTTCAAGCAGGTCCTCCAAATTCTTCCTATTGATATAATTCTTTGGACGTTTACCTTAAAGACGTTGATGGGAATGGCGATGAGGATGTACAGAAGGTCTCCTAAAGCCAAGCTACCGATGAGGACGTTGGGCCCGTTCCTCATGCACTTGTTCTTGTAGATGATGCGCAGCAGGGTCGAGTTTCCGATGATCCCCACCACGAAAATCAAGCAGGATATGACGGTGTTGATGTACTTGAAGGTGTGCTTGATCTCGCTGGGTTTGGTGCACATGGGCGGAGCCGGCATTCGCTGCAAGTTCCTGGACCCTGACCCGGCCTGGCCGTCGCTGGATCCGTTCCACAGGACGTTCTCGATGTTCACGCGGCCCAGGGCGAAGCGGGACGAGTCGCGTCCGAAACGAGAGGCCTGGGAGCAGCCGGCCAGCAGGAAAACGAGCAGGAATATGAGCTTCATCATTTGAGGGCTTGCTGAGGGGGATTCAGAGGAACCTGTGCCAAAAAACACAATGTGTTCGAAGTTTTAGAGAACGTAACGCGGCCTTCATTTCGAAAACGAGACAAGATCGCCAATTAAAGGAGTTGAGGTGTTTGCCTTGGACGGAGCGGGACGCTTTCAAGCTGGAGGCTCCATCGTAGCCCAACAAAAACATCAAACCCCACAAGGGAACGGACTTCACGTAACGTTCCACAGGAGTGCAAAGAGCTACACGGCGACACAAAACTCGGATCTCTTCAAGGATCGCTTGCAACCTCCGACTGATGGATCGGATATAATTGGACATATATTTAAGGTTCTGGATTTGGACTTCAAATAAAAACAAAAGCTGTGTTTATCACTTGGACAGGAACTGCATCCAGTTAGGTCAAATAAAACAGTTTTAACACACAGGGTCCAAACTCAAATCACTAGAGGTGGGGCCCGAACCAGAAGGGCTCAGCTGGTAAAGCGTTCTACTGGTGATGGACTCAAGGGAATGAACATTGGGCAATATGAGAGAGAACTTTAGTTGTTTAGAGGTTACCCTGGGCTGTTTTGTGACCACCAAACGGGGACTAATTTGGGAAGAAGGCTCCCTTGATAACACTGACACTTGTTCCAGGGCCAATAGGATCGCTGAAAATAGCAAAACAACTGAACATCTTGAACCTCCAGGAATTCACTGACCAAGTCCATCCAAATTCCCGAGGGAAACAAATTTTCAGGAGGCTCAGCTTCTAGCACAACAACGACCCTAAACGCACTTCCAAAACGAAAACAGGGACGTACACATAGGAAGGTGAATCCAAGTCTGAGTCCTGACCTAAGTCAACACATTTGCCAACATGAGAGAGACCTTTAGTTGCTTAGGAGTTACCCTGGATTCGACTGTGATCTCACAGACCATAATGTGCCTCGCTCGTGGTGCACCTTTGTTGCTCGACCTAACCAGGGGAGGGTCCTGACCTTGTGGATTGGTTGGCAACCTGTTCGGACTTTGCACTCCTGGATGCGCTTCAGACTCTGAGGCCCACCAATCCCCCTCCAGACATTTTGGTGCAGGTAACCCATAACGCAGCTTCGTAACCATCAAAGCACTCTTCGTCTGAATGGTGCGTCTTTGCGTGGCCGGCCCATCCCGGGGAGGGTCCTGACCGTGAAGCTGGGGGCTCTTTAGAGGTCGACCCACTTCAGACTTTGAGTGCCAGGAATCTCGTTCTGGACTTTTGGGGGACGGTAGCCCATAACGCAGCTCTGTAGCCATGAAACCGGGACTCGGGTGGTCTAGTGGTTAAGGTACTGGACTATGGACCAGAAGGTCCAGGGTTCAAACCCCACCTCTGCCACAGCTGGGTCCCTGAGCAAGGCCCTTATCCCACAACCGCTTGGATTGTAAGACTGTCTGAACTGAAAGTCGCTCTGGATAAGGGCGTCTCTTCGTGTGATTTTTTTTTAAATTCCTGTCCCTTTTTTTCTTTACCTAGCGTTTTAAAACTTTGCATTTGTTTTTGTGAGTTCTGGTTTTTAGGCTGAAATGTGTAAAAAAAAAAAAAAAATACTGTAGGGTTCACAAATATATACCGTAGGGCTCTTGGAAGCCAGTTGGAAACCGGGCTCTGTTTTAAGAAACTCCGTCCACTGCCCTTCGCCCTCCTATCTCATGTCTATGCATCACACAGATCAGATCATCTTCACATAATCCACTTGTGTTAGTCCAGCTATTTCTGCCTCTGTCAGTAAACAGAGCAGTTGAAAGTAACCCTAGATGATCACACTTTCTTTTTACTGCCTCATAAAAGTTTTCCCCTCCAGACCTCGGACTATTCGCCTATAACTTTCGGACTGAGAGCGAAGACAGAGACGGTTTTATTCTCCCCTATCTTAAGGGCATCACAAGTCATGTGTCCCCCCGCTATGAATGGCTTGATTGATAGAGCGCTAAAGCATATGTGACACAGCTTAAAAACCAGCAAGCACAATAAGACATAACGCCCTGAAAGAGGGCATTGTAGGAATTCGGGCGAGCGGCTGCTATTATTGCAATGTGTGCAATCTGCACCAATTTTCAAAGTCAAACCGATTTTGCGACGAGAAACCTAAACCCGTGACGCCTTTAAAATGCCAAACGAATCACAAGAAAAAGGAAGGATAGAGCACAGAGGACGGGAAGCGTCCGTCCGACGTTGGGACGATGCTCTCGGATTCGCACAGACACCAAGACTGACCAAATTAAACCACAGCTGCACTGCTCCCATGGACCGCTTCACCAAGTCATCACAAACTAGCCCGGGGACAAAATCGGGTGTTTTGAATCCCTCTTTTGTTTTCGGCAAACGCAAAAGCCCCACAGACCGCGTGCTCACGCGGGGCAAAGGATAAAAAATTACGTTAGGAACATTTAAAAAAAAAACACGCCACCCATTCGTTTCCAGTTCTTCCTACTTAAGGGACCAAAACTGAATCGTTAAGACACGTTACAAGATGTAAACAGATTGAGGAACCCAACCGCACGCGACTCCACCTACAGATCAGGCTGCTCATTGTGTTCCTGCGCTCATTGTTTCAGCTCTCTTTGTCTCTTTTTTTAAGGCTTTTGATATTGTAATAGAGAGAGGTCGCGACTCTGAGACGGAACCCTCTCGACTTTTGCCTCAGCGCAGACCGTAAACTCGATCAAAAATCTTACAGGAAGCAATTAAAATATAGACCAATATGCACGCCAGCTGTGCCAGTCTGCCTCCATAAACGCTTTCGGACTGAATTATTAGGCTGCGTTGCTTCGGCCTCAAACCTTTTTTTTTTTTTTTAATTCTGCTTTACTTTATTGTATTTAATGTGGAAACACGCCTGTAAAAACCACATCAGACAGATCAAACGAAACACATTAGCACAAGAGACAAATAAACAGTGTACTGCACTTACTTTTGGATCCCATATAACCCAGGTGTTCGCACCCGAGCCCCCGTGACCCTGGCCTGGATAAATCAGGGTTAAAACCAGACCAAAATGCAATCCTGTAGCTCCAGAGTCTCGGTGGTAAGAGTCAGCTCCTGGAAACGACAGTTCCTTCAATCTGAGGTGGAGCTTTTACAGTTCGGTGACTATTGGGTGGCCCTGTGACGGGCTGGAACCCGATGGCCCTGTGACAGACCCTCCCTCTAAACTCTGAGCAGGATAAGTGGGGTTAAACAGGATGCTCCTTCCAGCTACAGGTCTGGCTGTGGAAGCACTAAAAGATGACGTACCCTAAAACTGAACTCTTAACTCCAGTTCATGCTCCTTTTTGGGGTTTTTTTTGTTTTTTTTTTAAAGTGCAACGAGCGAGCTGCATGTGTGTTTCATAAGACGGGATTCAAATCAATACGGAAAAATATAACGGATAGGAAAAAAAAAAAAAAAAAAAAGGATGACATAAATCTGCGTCCAAATCTTTGCTGCAAACGCTGGATTTTAAACTCGGGTGCCCAGATTTCTTAACATAATTTTTCTCCCAAATACACTCAAGCAAAACTAATCCACCTCCCCCTGAACCAGCTCCTGATTTTTTGCCATGATTCATCCTTATTTGGCCCTGGTAAGATTCCCGTCATGGGGATAATCCCCGGACCGGTCTCCCCTCCCTCAGAAGCAAGCAGTCATGTGTGACTTGTGACACCCTGACCTGGACAGACGGCACCACCGGGATTTGATCCCCTGACTCCGCGGGAGGGGACTAACTGTTTCTTTTATTCCCTTTTTTTGTACACAGATAATCCAATTCTAGGTTGTGGAGGGCTGGGGTAGGTGTTATTAGGTTGTGGCAGCACAGGGTGCAAGGCGGGAACCAACCCCGGGCAGGACGCTCTTCCTCAAACGCACATGATATTTTAGAAATGCCCGCTCGAAATGCTCTAATGCTATTTTACAACCGGGACTCGAACCCGAGCCTCTGGAGCTAGAGCTGGGCCCAAGACCCGAGTCCATAACACAGCCAGGTCCGAGTCAAGTCCAAGACATTTAGTAGCCGAGACCGGGAGTTGGAATGGCCAAGACTGAGAGCAGATTAAGATTTTTCATAATAAATGGGATAAAATATGTTTGTAATCCAATTCAAATTCATTATGCATGATACATTAATGCATACATTATATTACATTACATGTATATAGATAATATTTTACTATGTTTGTTTCTCAAACGTAATCAGAACCACCAAATAATTTCATTCGAAATATAAACAGCGTCCATTCTGCATTTCGATTATTAGATATGAAAGCGAAAACAGTCGTACACTAAACTCCCTAAGTAAAGCGAGCGGGGAAAAATGCACTTAACTTTAGACTGTTCGGAATAAATCCGGTTTATGGATTGGATCCTGAACTAGCAGAGCAGGAACTTGGATTTCCCCGTTAGCCGATCAGAGTGCAGCTTTTATCCAGGCTAATAAAAGCAAGGATTGAGAAGGGTTCGGTTTATATTTAACGTCGCCTCAGACAGGCTCATCGGACTCGGCCGAGACGACCTTACCCCCAGACCGAGGCGGCTTGTTTATGGTCTGGAGAGCCGACCCTGGACTCGAGTACGTATTGCTGGTTTTTATTTGGCAATGACCTGGGAGACGGGGCTTAAAAAACAGATAAGTGGATGCGTTTGATCTTGGGCTCAAGTACACCGTACTTCTCTGAAGGCTTTGTAAGAATGCGTGCGCTGCAGCAGAATTCCTTCGACCCCAAACGCGGAGTCTCTGCAGCCCAAGACTCTTCAAATATTGATTCAGCAGGACTGGTGCAGTAATCCCACCCCGCTGCGAGTCCTGTGAGTAACTGATACAGCTTTTAAACATTATGTCCTCTAGGTTGTCCCTCTCCGTGCGTATTTTCCATACAAGTAAACAAAAAGCCACAAACACAACCTGGGCTCTTAGTGACCTTCCACTGGTCCTCAGAGTCGCTGGTTTACGTAATTGACCCCACATGCCTGTAAATCCCGCGTGCACGCATAACACTTTATAAAACACCAGACGCGTGAAGGCGGCGTTACATCAGGGTACACAACGTACGCCGTTTATGGGAGCAACGTTTCTAGCATGTTGTAAAAATACTTGCCCATTTTGTTGGTCCTCTCAAAAGGTACACATGAGGACACTGATGATCCTCTTTACGATCCTACACAAGCGTTTATGAATCTTAAAGCAGCACTGTGCCCCGCCCCCCACCCCCGGACGGTCCATCGTGAGGCCAGACTGGGAGCGCAGAGGATTGATGCTCAGAGGCAGCTAATAAAAAGCTTCTTCTCGTCCATTCTGCCCACTTTGCACACACTCTATGTGCACAGACACATTTTTATAAGCGGCTATTGCAGCTGTTCTTCTCCGTCCCGTCCCGTCCCGTCCCGTCCCGTCCCCCCATCTCTTCCCCCATGGCTGTTGGATATGTTTCCTGGGAGATTACTGCGTGAGATTTCGCTGGGAGCGAATATGTGAGATGTGACAGAGCACCAGGATCTGAACCCAATTCCCTGCCGCGCCGAGCAAGAGCAGAAGTTTCCAAAGTCCGGGCCCTAGGGCCGGCTAAGGCCCAAGGACAGATTTGAATTGGCCCTGCCCTGGGCATCACTTTCTTAAAAATTCGTTATTAGTGGCCTGCTGAAATGTTAGAAGCAGAAACGGCTTGTTTGGAGTCTCGAGACGGGAGCGTTTATCATTTATAACGTGCACTTTATGATTTATAATGACTCGTTAACGTCAGGTAATCAGCGATGGACTACTGAGTAACGGAAGTGACGTCCTAAAAATACAAAATACAGCATTTATAATCTCATAAACAAAAGAAGCTTTTTGCTTCCCCATATCTGAGGATTAAACTCACCTCGAATGCACAAGTCACAATATGTGTTACACACCACTCACACACACACACTCACACACACACAGAATGCGAAAATCTAATGTGAAAGTATAGATAGAAATACACATATATTACTTAATATACAGAAATAAAGTGTCTTTAAATGAACCCATTGTGTTATTTTGCTTACAGTCGAAGGTCTAATTGTTCTATTTTTGCATCTTTGCGAATCCACAGGCTTTAAAAGTTGTACAAACCAAACGCAGCACACGTTTCAGACGCGAATAAACAATAATATGCCATTATCGGTGTGATACTACACAAACAGAAAACACACTAAGCAAAGTGAAACTGCACTACCTTGTCGTTAGATGGTCTGAAATGATCTTTTATTCTAATATTCTCACAGACACACGGGTTAGCTGTCTAGATTTGTGCAAAAACCACTCCTAAAAAAAAGTGCACTGGCACAACAATATTGCACTTTACACCGCCATTCCTTCGGCATCCAAGCTCTGACTCCCTACGGGCATCTTATTTAATTTGGTTCCAGTTTATATTCCAACAACTAAACACAAACTTGGAGGAAGCAGCCCTGTTGAGTGTGTGTGTGAAGCTTAAACAAACCCGGCAGCGATCAAACACTCTTTAGCTCCCCATCTAACACAGATGCAGCTCCAGATTTGCTCATGACATCCAGTGACTCGCTGTGCTTATCTTCATGTTCCGCCTTTAATTCCTTGTCACTTTCTGAAACAGTTACCTGGCTTTGCTAAGGTCCGAAAGAAATCTGCTGTTTGGTTCGTATTTTACGCAAAACTCTTAGCTGAATCTTACCTTTATTTTGTAGGATGGCTCACACACTTTTGACTCCGTTATGCTCTCGTGTCAATGTCGGATGTTGGCATTTACTTTGGCACGTACAAGTTCGTTGAAACTGTAATAAAATAAAACAGACACCATGTGAGTATTAAAGAAGACAGCGTCGCGTCGCGCTGCGCTCCGGCTTCTGCTCCCACCCAAATGCACCGAGCCTCGCTGATGCGCACTCGTGTGTGTGTGTGTGTGTGTGTGTGTGTGTGTGTGTGTGTGTGTGCCCACCCACCACAGCTATCGCACTTCTTTACATTTCCCAGCTAATACTGTAACTTCACGAACGAAACAAGCGAAGAAACGGTAAGGAAACGAAAAGGTTATCTCAAAGATAACCCCCTATTTAAAGGCATGAGATTTATTGTTTTGTTTTGTTAGGTCACCATAAAGCCACTCAAAGTCTTCCCGGAGTCCCAGAAAAATACGAAAATGGCTCGTTTGCTGACCGAAATGGCGAAGCGGGGAAGATAGGAGCAAAAAGCTGCGGAACAAAGCACAAGCGAAAACACTCCAGAAAACAGAAAAAAAAGCCTTTGAACAGTGGCATGAGAGGACTTTGCATTCCAGGCCCTGAAATCATGGCCTCGTTTAAAACTGTAATATGGTTTGCAAAATGTTTTCTAAAGACGGACAATAAAGAAATGTTATAAGAGTGTTGAAGGCAAACTTGATCAAAACGATTAGAAAAAAACATAGAGACTTTTCGATTACTAAACGAAGATAAACTGAAACGTCCAAAAAGACGACCTGAATTAATATAGGTTTTTGTGATTTCTTTAGCAAATACTTACAGAAACAAAGGGCCACGTAAATATTAATGTTTTGGTTTATTTTTTTTTAATTACTGGAATTGTGGAGAAATTAGCACGGACCAGCCCTATAGACCGAGAGACAGGAGAAAGCCGGACAACAAGAACTGACATGAAAGCCAGTAAGAGACGTTTGAGAGAGAACACAACCCCTGAGACAGTCAACACCTTGCCAGATACGGGATATGATCCAGGCTGGGTCGAGGACTGAACCGGTGCTGAGCCACTCTGTTTGGAGCCCCTATGTCTCTTTGTTTAATTTCTCTCCCAGGCCCCGGTTGTTCTGTTAATTGTTTAATTCACAGCTGCAGTCCTCGTGGCTTTGATCTCACCAATGGTCCTCGTTCTTCTGGTCTCACCAATGGTCCTCGTTCTTCTGGTCTCACCGATGGTCCTCGTTCTTCTGGTCTCACCGATGGCCCTCGTTCTTCTGATCTCACCCTGAGTCCTCGTTCTTCTGGTCTCACCCTGGGTCCTCGTTCTTCTGGTCTCACCCTGTGTCCTCGTTCTTCTGGTCTCACCCTGGGTCCTCGTTCTTCTGGTCTCACCCTGAGTCCTCGTTCTTCTGGTCTCACCAATGGTCCTCGTTCTTCTGGTCTCACCAATGGTCCTCGTTCTTCTGGTCTCACCGATGGCCCTCGTTCTTCTGGTCTCACCGATGGTCCTCGTTCTTCTGGTCTCACCAATGGTCCTCGTGGCTTTGATCTCACCAATGGTCCTCGTTCTTCTGGTCTCACCGATGGTCCTCGTTCCTCTGGTCTCATCGATGGTCCTCGTTCTTCTGGTCTCACCGATGGTCCTCGTTCTTCTGGTCTCACCGATGGTCCTCATTCTTCTGGTCTCGCCCTGGGTCTTCGTTCTTCTGGTCTCACCCTGGGTCCTCATTCTTCTGGTGTCAACTGGGTCCTCGTTCTTCTGGTCTCACCCTGGGTCCTCATTCTTCTGGTGTCAACTGGGTCCTTGTTCTTCTGGTCTCACCCTGGGTCCTCGTTTTTCTGGTCTCACCCTGGGACCTTTTTGTTCTGATTTCATCCTTGTTGTTTTTGGTCCTCTCTGTTGAGTCGTCACTCCACGTTGTTCTGTTCTCAGTCATCTGTGTTTATTATTGCACTCGGTTTTTTTCGTGTTTCTTATTGCACTCAGTGTACTGGTCTTGCTCTGGGTCCTCATAGTCTCAGTTCTGCAGGTCTCGCCCCAAATCACCCGTGTTTATGATGCGGTAAAACACACTGGAGCACAGGCGATACCACACCACACCAAACACGAACGGGACCTCTGATCACTGAGGCGTGTAGCCACTGAATGCACTGCTCACTAGTGAATTCCAGACTTTCTAAAGAAGTGCTTCACGGATCAGGTTTCACTGAGCATTAAGGTGAAGCTCCTAATAAACCCTCTCTGTTCTCTGGAAGCAGCCACAGGATGAGGAGTGTTGCTCAGGAGCTTCGTGGATCAGGTTTGCATTACCGAGCAGCCGCGCCGGATCAGGCCTGAGATCACCGTCGATCAACAAGCCATCAAGCATCAGCGGGTGTGTTACAAATCTTAAGATGACTCAGGACAGATCTAGGTTTAGGAAATGCTGCTACACTATCTGATCAGAGGCTGTTTGGGGTGGTTTGGGCTGCACCCCCTCCGGTCTGGTCATCTGAATGGGAGAGAACCCCCGAGCTTCCACGTGTACTTTGTTTATTTGACATCGTGAGTTTGTTATGGAAGGACTCGCTTGGTCTGAGCAGAACCCCGACCTCAGGCCCATCCGAAGATCTAGGAGATTAACAGCGAGCTGGACCTTATCACCGAACATCTGCACTGACCTTACTCGCAGATTAAAGCGAATCCAGATGTGTTTACCAAACATCCGGAGGGTCTAAACGCCATGTGAACACACACACACACCCCCCTTCCCCCCACCCCTCCCAGAATTCGGATGTCACATAAAATATTGAACACTGAGCCTTTTTTTGTGTGAAATCACCCCTAGTGTTGTCACCGGGTAGGTTCCTATGCATCGTGACCTCGTTCTGTGGTCTGCAGCATTCGTTTTGCAAATTGAATTGGGTCACAAATTGAAACCAAGCTGTCCATTAGTTTAATCAGATCAATCTTTAAACGTGTTAACTTGGACCTACCCTTCTCGAGCTGTGCTTAGGGCATGAAAACGGCAAAACAAGTTAGCTGCACATACGCTAATAAACACATTCAAAATTCAACTAAAACGCAGTTTAATATTTTTATTATTATTTATCATTCTACATCCTCAGAGGAACCTTTTTTTTTAGACCTTGTTCTGATCTACAGGGTTTAAATAAATCCTGGCTTAATATGACTTAATACAACATCATGGTTTTAAATGAGTCTCTTCAGAGGGTATAAACTTTTGGGACACTGTATTTCTAACCCTACAGAATTCAGAACTAAAGCCGGCTCAGTCCTCGGGCGAGCTGCTGCTATTTTTTCTCCGGGGGGTTTGTTATGTGACTTTATGTTAAACAGGTTTTAGGGTTGGATCAAATGTTCATGTTTAATAGTGTAAAATAACTGAGGCATTCCATAGTATACTGCCAAATAATAATAAGTCATTTAAAATAATCTGCCCATTTATAGTATATTTGCGCAAATACACATTTTATTTTACATTAAATAGACAAATGTTATTTTGATAATATTTATATATAAATTATAACATGTCATTATATAATTATTATCATATATTATTTTTATTTATTATTACTTTGTGATCATTAAAAAAATACTACATTCAAACACAAGTGATCAACTAAAATAATGTTTAAAAAATATATATATATTTTTATTTTATTTATTATTATTATATTATTTTAATTACTAATAATATTATTATATATTATTATTATATTATTATTATATAGTATTGTTAATAATAATAATAATATTATTATTATATATTATTATTATATATTAT
>JAUZST010008690.1:0-13428 GCA_034779995.1 Parotocinclus haroldoi
AAAACTCCCTGAAAGTAGAAGGAAGAAACCTTGGGAGGACCAAGACTCAACAAGGGACCCATCCTCCATGGGTGGCCTAAATGTTAATTAAATAAATGCTTAAAAGTTTATGAAATTATAGCAAAATTAGGTAAATAATTTAAATCAATAACAAATTAATAATAAAATTTAAATTAGTAATGCAATAAATAAACTAAATTATAAAACAAAATAGATATAGAATGAGTACAAATTATTATTATTATTATTATTATTATTATCATCATCATCATCATCATCATCATTATCATCATCATCATTATTATTATTATTATTATTATTAATATTATACATTTATAATAATACGTTTAGGCTATTTAGAATACAACTATTATAGTATCAACTGTACGTGAATCCCGGTATATGAAGGTCTATAATGACCAGTCATTAGCAACGATATAATGTTCAAAGTCACTTAAATCACATTCTCCATCATTCTGATGCTCAGTTTGAACATCAGCAGGTCATCTTGACCATGATTAAATGCTGCCATGTGATTGGCTGACTAGATATTGGTGGGACTGTGGTGGCCTAGTGGTTAAGGTCCAGACTGTGAACCAGAAGGTCCAGGGTTCAGATCCCTGAGCAAGGCCCTTAACCCAGAATTGCTTGGGCTGTAAGTCTGCATGAATTGTAAGTAACTTTGGATAAGGGCATCTGCTAAATGACATGCAGTAAATATAAATGTAGATATGTACCTAATGAGGCAGCTGCAATTTATAAAATGCTGTGAAGTACTATAGAATGACATTTGATTATGTTTTCGATAGTATGTAGAATCCAAAGTTCAGTCAAGTTACTACTTTACAACAAAAGCAGCCAATTGTGACCAATATTGAACATCATGGTTCGTTTCACACATTATTTTTCTTATAAGTTTTGCAGCTACCTGGTGTAATATACAGTAAATTATAATGTGCGATATAAATCTAACCACTGAAGAAAGCCAGTTAAAAAAAAAAAACAATATAATCCTGGTGAATCAATTGTGCAATAGCAGTTTAATCCAAAAGTTGCTCACTCTCGTCCTCCTAGCACAATGATGGATCGATACAATTTTTACTCTCACACTCCATTATATTTTTTTTCTAGACAGATGTGTGAATTGACCAGCCCTGCCACTCTGGACATGTTCTCTGTAGTAAGTCCAGTGGAAGGTAAAGCTGGTGTAGTAATGGGGTGTAATTGCCATTTTTGCAGTATGAGGTCAGCATGTTCAGGCAGCTGATCAATGTCTATGTAATGATTGCAAGTCCCTCTCTGTGGCATTTAAAAGCAATCACTGCTTCTTGGCTCATGTCCAGGGGGAGAAGAATGATTTGGAGTGATGACACTCTTCCTCCCCCATTTTCCACTGACTTCTTTAACTGCAAGGGACGTTTTTCATGTGACACCAAGCCCATTAGGTCGGACTTTGGCGATGTGACTGGTGCTGATCACTTGGGTCTGACTGTGTTTCAACGAGGGAGTGTGGCAATCATTTCGGCTCTGTATGAAGCAAACCATTCAGCTTGCAATTTTGAACTCCTACAATATTATCGATCTGCAATCCTGGGCTGTCCTCTCATCTTCCTTGAGCTATTTTCAGTGCGCTGACAGTTAGATATCTAATGTGGGAGAAAATCTAGCCTGTTCTCTCCACGTTCGTGCTCTGCACCTGTATATCTCGGGTTGCTTGTGTGGTTTTGCAGTTGTCCATTTGCTTTTGGCATTGCTTTATCAGCTCAGAGCTTTCACAGGATCTCACTTATCTCCCTGGCAGCAATGGGGAAAGGAGGAGAAATTACGATCGTCCATCATACCTCATCCTCTGCCGTTTACTGTCCAATTTGTCTTTAATCGGCACAGAGGAACTCCTGATAGTATGGCTTTGTGCTGATCAAATGCACAGGAAGTGGGTCAGGAACCAGGGGGCCTTTGTGAAACCCATTCATCTCTAACAACAATTACTCTGCGTTGCACTTTGTGTCACCACAATTGTCTGCTTTCGCACACATCAAATTAACCAAATTAGCTGCTTTTATTTTCCCGTATCAGTTCTGCCTCGGTAATGATTCTGTCTCTCTGGAGTCTTTCATGTTTTAAGAATTGCACGCCCATGACCTGAAATGAGTGCACATAGGCTGCAATGAAAATGGCCTAAAGGACTACAGGTCAGAGGTGCCATTATGATGTATGCTTTATAGAGTGTGTAGAAAGGACAGTAGATTTTCTCCTGACAGTCTAATTACAGAGGTGAAAATATATAGAGTGTTTATCTCCTACATCCAGCTTTATGGGTAAAATACAGGTGTGTGCCACTGAACATCTGCATTACATTCCGTGAGAGATGATGTTGGCTGGACATTACCAAAGTCATCTAGAAGTTGCACATACTATTTTATATTAAGCAATTATGTTAATTAAAACACAAATATTCAGTATAGGACTGTACAGTACAATGCTGCAGTTATTATCTTTGTGTCTTTTTATCAAATTTGGAAAAATGAAAGCAATGTTGCCGTGTCATTTTCCACCATCAGAGATTCTGATTCTCTTTTCAGTGAGCAGCTGTCACGAGAGATCACTTGTATTGGTTTTCTGTCATTCAGACGTGAATTCGATGCATATAAGACAGATTTTTATAAGAACTTGGACGTCAAAGTGAACGGACGTTAATTGGATGGATGTTAAAGGAAAATAATGTTCAAAACTCGATCAATATGTACTTGTATACATATCCATTTAGAGTAATTAAAGTAAGAAAAGTTAACGATGGCACAGAGTACTGTTCCAAAGATAAGCCTAGTACTAAGACGAATATTAATTAAGCCATAAGGCGACCCCAGCATTTTCATTCAATATTTTCAAATTCCATTCCGTTTCCTCAAAAGTTTATCATGGTGTATAGTCATTTGTGCTCCTCCATTAACCATGGGCTTTATATATGCTTTGTGTGTATGCATACAATGTTATACATGGTTTGTTTAGTTCGTTTACTATTTTTTCCACATCATATTATCATTTATCCTTATGAGGGTTTCCGCCGTCTATCAGGGAACACAGGGTAACAGGTGATGTCCAGCAGGGCAGCTTTTGCAACATCAACCTTCCATCCCTCAGACAGACACAGTTAATATTTATTTTAAGTATGAGATAGACTGCAGTCTATCTGTTTCTCTTCATATTTCGTACTTCATACCAGTCCCCTTTACTCTGATCTCTAATGGTCAGGACCCCCACAGGACTAGCACATATCAGGTTCCTGCTTGGGTGTTAAGCCATTTTCAGCACAGACGTGGTGTTGAGATTGTTAAAATGAGAGCTCATCTGTTGCTGCACAGTTTGTGTTAGTCATCCTCTAATCATACATCAGGATGCTGTTGGACGGATATTTGTGGTCAGTGGACTATTTTCGGATTACTCAAGTGCATGTATACTCGTCAAGTTACTGACAAGATCAGATTTTCTGACATTATCGGATTATTAAGTGCATGCAATTACACTCCTTGCGATCTAATTGACCTCATAGGACCCTAAACCTGTTGTTTAGGACAGTATAGTGCTGTTTCAGTGACTGCAATGCTGCACCTGTACAGGTTTGTCCTTAACATAAGCATTTCTTGCTTGTCTATTCTGCTTAGCTTGAGTTTTCAGAGCAGAACAGTGTGCTTGACCAGCATGGACAGGTCTGTAGAGTCATGGCCAGGAAAGCAGACTTTGCCCAACCTCGCGGGTCACACATCTCTCGCTCGTCTCCTCTGCCCTTGGTGAAGAATCATTATCTTGCCGAGTGATGCAGCACCTTTTATAGTACTGGAATAAATCAGACTTTTCTGGTTTCCTCCCCTTATACCTTGTACCATCAGAGACACTTTTCCAGCTCTTCTGGTGAACGGGATGTCACACACTTTGTCACAACAGCTCTTGTGTTCTCGTGCAAATGGAGAAGGAAACATAAGGATGATTTTGTCCTGCTAACAAAGCCATGGTGAGAAATAATGAGGAGTGCAGCAGACACTGCAATGCCTTCTACCAGAGAAGTTCAAAGGAATTTTGATTTCGACAGCTTGGATCTCTAATCTGTCAGATTCTCCTCTGTAGTTTTTTGTCCTTTGCTGCTTTGCTGCATGTTTCAACCTCAGGTTGAAAGAGGATGAATGGTTTTCCTGTGTATCTTTGTGACGCGGGTATTCTGGGACTTGCCAGAATTTATAATATAATTGATAATATATGCATTTTTTGTAGATTCAACTCGTGCAATTACTTTTGTTTGGTTTATACCAAGTGATACTGAAGTGTTGAGATATTTGTTCAGTGAATAGCGGTGAGATTATGTTTAAGAAGAAGAGATAATACAGTCAGAACTATGCTAACGTGCATGGTGGCTTGATAACACTGCTGTAACACTATTTCAAGACCACTCTGTTATCCAGTATTATATTTTTAGTAGTCATGCTTGCACAAGAGGTTGTTTATTAGATGAAAACACAGACAAGATATGGGACAACGTGAATAGTAACAGGCTAGGCTAATACAAATAGACAGAGGCCAACAGTCTAGGCTTACACAAACAGACAGAGGGCTAGGATCGACAGAGATACCAGGCAAGCTGGCAATACATGAAGCACAGTACTAGAACTATGGACGCAAACACAGAACTCTACACAGGAATGCACACAACTAATGCAAGAAGACCTAACACACAGTACAGGGAGCTTAGAAAAGTTTACACAATACAAGCCAAGGCTAAACACTGGAAACATGAACAGACCCAGAGTTAGCATGACAAGAGGGTGCCGTAGTTAGAGGGCCTATACAGGGATAGGAAGGAGAAAAGCATCGCAAGGCTTTTATTCTCTATATAAGGATTCATACTGTAGCTACTACTGTTGAAACCCAAATGGTTGTCATGGACTTTCTTCCACAGTCGCCTGACATAAACTAAAGAGTCGTTATAGAGACTCTTAAAGACATCGAAAGCCAATCATTCAGCTGTATCTCGAGCTGCTTTTTGGAATATCGTGAAATCCTGCTGGGTAATCTTAACATGACCCCTATAAATAAATAAACCCCTGTAAATATTTAGTACTTTAATTCTGTTTCATGTCCTCTTTGCTTTTCTTTTGTTACGATGTAGCTCCAAACCAGAACAATTTCAACAAAAGAAAGAGCAAGGAGGACACTGAGAACAGAATTAAAGTACTGAATATTTACTTAAACAAACATAACTTAAAAATAAATTTGTGCAATATAACAGTGCCATCATACAACGTATAAGTAACAAACATAACTACAAAATACTAAGAAAGCAAATACAAAAACACCAAACAAGCAGCCACACGGTTTAAACCCACCTCAAAAAGAGTAACGAAAGTGCAGCCTATATAAAGTTACATCTGAAGGTTATACAACAGTACAGTACAGTACAGTACAGTGTGTTTTTCATTTCAAAATTCTCCAGTGAGAAACAGTTCTTCCTGGTCTTCTTCTTATTATTAGCATTTTGCATACAGTATTAATTTTTCTGATTTGGGGATATATAGTTTGTTATAAAACATACAGTGGGGAAATTAAGTATTTGATTTCCCACCTACAAAGAATGGAGAGAACAACGTTTCTCATTGTGCAATTGCAAGGAATTTAGGGATTTCATCATCTACAGTCCATAATATCATCAAAATATTCAGAGAATCTTAGAAGAAATCTTAGCAAGTAAGCAAAAACATAATTGAATGCCCGTGAATTTTGAATCCTCATTAATAACAAACATCATTCTGTTATGGATATTACCATATGGACTCAAGAACACTTAAAAAAATGACATTGTATGATTTTTAAATAATTAATTTGCATTCTCTTGCAAATCAGGTGAATAGCCCTGCTTTTAGATCTTCAATTTGGAGCAAAGAATCCGAATAAAATGACTTTAAGTTAATCTGCTTAAACAGTATTATTATTCCTTAAATATTATAAAGGTTAATTCTTGTAAAAATAAGCAAAATAATCTTACCCATGCAGTGCCTTGTAAAACAAACTTTACAAAACATGAATTAAAATAAAACATTTATTGCCTTGATATACAGAATAATGAGAAACAATGCAATGAAAACAAATGCAAAATTGAAACTTTTTTTTTTTTACTGGGGGTATCAGACGTTTGGCGTCTATTATAGTTGAAAGGCTTTGAGCTACTAAACGGAGTGACTTATAATGACACAATATTGTGTGGTACGGCCAAAGTAGTTAAAGGTGAGGAGACAAAAATGGCAGCTTGCTGGTACTGCAGTGAAGCAGGATTAAAATGACTTGGTCCATGTTGTAAGGGCTAGGAAAATGAAAAAAAAAAAAAAAACAAAGTAAATGTAAGGAGTAAATATTAATTATCCCCAAATCATACATTAATGATCATACAATAATTAAACTTGTCACATTTGTGCTTCACTTCTTCAGATTCATTGACCAAGGGTCATATTCATTATAATAATAATTATAATGGTTAGTACCTAATGAATGGATCAGGAAACATTAAAAAAGAGACCAAAATAAACTGTAATTGTTATTCATGGCACTTGGGAAATCAAATGCACAGGTGAAATAAAATAAAGAACAAAAGGGAAAAGATTGGATAGAACAAAGGTGTTTAAAAAAATTACAAAAATATGAGAAGTAACAAAACAATAGCTTTATCCTGTGCATGATGACACAACATAACAGCAGCCCTTTTGTGCTCTTTTGCAAATGAAGTAGGAAACATAAAAATTGCTTGGAATTGTATTTAAAAATACTAGTATATTATATACTGCTGGCAAGAAAAAGAAATTCATAATATGTTTCAAAATTAAATATCCCCTAATTTTTGCACTGTATTTAATATAAAGTGTAGTTGATAATGTTTCGTTTAAAATATGTTTCCTTGCTATTTATTTATATTAGTGGAAAGTCAGATATTTGAACACAAAAACGGGGTCAAACCACACCTCTGCACCTGTGCCACGTCTTTTTGACTTTCCAGTGCCTCCTTATTGCTAGAACATTGTTCAGGGTTATGTCTAAGACATTTTACGTGTAAACTTTAGACCATCGTAATATAGAGCAGAGTGGTGAAGGCCACTGATTGTGTCCTTCATTTGCACCCTCGCATCAAGGTGCCCATAAATAAATCTAATTCAGTGCTGTGTTTGGTCTCCGGCCCGTCCTTCCACCCAGTCTTTGAAGTCATACCTGGGTATTTGTTCGACATGGTTCCCATGGAGACTCTGGGCTTGATTAAAAGCACTGATGGATGGCGACCTCGTACGACTCCTCCTGTTTCAATCAGCCTCCCTTCCCCTGTTCACTGTTCAGACGAAGGGCTGTACGTGTTCCTAGTGTGCACTGAAACAGTGTGAAATACAGAGCTAAACACACAATGCAATAACAGCAATTACCTTTGAGTTTAAATCAACCTTGCTCTTTCCGTTACCTCAAAGGAATCTCTTACATGGCTTGTGTTGAGTTGATATTTTTATAGAAAGTCTACACTTTTATAATTTTTAATAGTAAATCTGTTTAGTTATTCAATTTAAAGTTTATTATTTACTTAATGTTACTATTCATACAACTTAACTATTTCAATTAACAGCTAGGCCACCCAAGGAGGCTCTCATTTTGAGTCTTTGTCCTGCCAATTTTTCTTCCTTCTATATTCAGGGAGTTTTTCCTTTCCACTGTTGCCCTAGGCTTGCTCAATTTGGAATTGATCTTTTAAGAGAATATACTATTGTAAAGCTGCTTGGAAACAACACCCTGTTGTAAGAAGTGCTATATAAATAAATTGTATTTAATCAACTGCCTAACGACCACTTCATAATTAATACGTACTCATGGACAACACTAGTCTAGATTTGTTGTAGAGAGTTAGAGGAAGAGCGGAAAAGAAAGACACAGAAGAAGACACGGAGACAAGACAGAGAATGTGGCTGGCAAAGTAAGGCAGACATCTTTTTTAATTTGGCTTTTTAAATTTTTTTTTTACCTTCAGTCACTTATGATCCTGGACAGGCTTGCCTAGCTTAGCCAGCAGCACAGGGCACAGGAAAGGAACAACCCTGGTAAGTGCGCCAATCCATCTCTCACACACATTAGACACTTCAAGCAAGCATTTCAATGGAATGTGGGAGGAAACCGGAGTACCCGGAGTAAACTCTCCACACACGACATGTCTGCCCTAAAATAAATACATACCATAGATACAATAAATAGTTTCATATCAGACCTAAAATTAAATAAAACTTAAATACCACCTCTGAACACAGACTGTTTTACATAACGTTATAGCAGATCAAATGTATTGTTTTATGGTTATATGTGTGGAGTTTGGCATGTTTGTCACCTGTAGGTACTCATAGGTGTGAGTGATTACATGCTAATAATGCTATTTAGATGCCTTCTATTGTTGATTGCAGTATAATTTGTTAAGAAGCTTATAGAGTAGCGCTGGTGTGATTTTTAGTACTTTACCCTTAAGCTGTTTCTGTTTTCAGTTGTCTGCACTGATGCACTGCTGCATTTCTGCCAACTGTCTGGCTACATTCCTTCTCAGACCTGACTGCTACACAATTAGATTAGCTGTTTTTAATTACATTATACTGCTGTGTCATTCCCGTTGGTTGGAGGATCAAAATCAAAGACATCAGTGAAGTGAACTGCAAAATTCAATTAGCTTAGCTAAATCAGCCAAGCAGATACTGAAGAACAAAGCAAGGAACGAATACATTTGCAATTCCAGTACTGAAATACAGCTGAGCTCTGCTTTTGACTGCAGGAGGGAGTCAGGAGGTAGTTTCATCTATTCTCCTAAAATTCCAGCCAAAATTTACTCCGTTTTTAGTCTCTCCAATTTGTGGTAAAAAAAGTGGGTTTTATGATGGGGTAGATGGGATATTGTGTTTTACTGACCGACAATTCTGTGTTTATTTTAGCCCAGTAACGTCACACACAGTAGGTTAAAAACATGGGTGAGTTCTATAGCAGACTGTTCACCTGGTCTGATTATATAGGAAGATTTTCTAACGAAGACCCTGGACTGAAGAACACAGCAAAACTCTTCCAAAAGAAAAAAAAAATCCTCGTTAAACTGAAAACAAAGTGAATTTAAATTGCACCTTTTATATGGATAAACCTACAACGTTCCAGCCTTACGTTTTCTCACTGATGTCCTGGGTTCAATCCCAGGGTGAAGTGGCCTGGGTCCTTTCCTTTCTGCACGTCCTTCCCATGTGTGCGTGGGTTTACTCTGGCTTTCTCCCACAGTCCAAAGACCTGTGTTAGGTAAACTGGCATCTCTAAAGTGGCCCTTAGTGTGTGATTGTGTGCCTGACTGTGTGTGCATGGCCTACGATGGACTGAGTGAGTAATAAACGTATTAAAGTGGGATTTATTTTATAGACGCCCTGTGTGCACAGAAAAATCAAGGCAATAATTACAAGCTGTATCGTTTGTTACAGATACTTTACGTTATGCGTTATCATCTTCTTGCTGTTTTCCTCGTTGGCTGTGTATCATATAACTTTTGTAAGACCCATGTTGACTTTCGTATATTCGTTCATTACGAATATATGTGGGGGAAAAAAAAACACTAGAAAGTGTAGAGTGAATTTCTGTGAGCTGAATATGCTGTCTAAAACTCCTGAGATGATCAACACCTGTAATAGTACAGGAAGAGCATGAGATCTGTTGTACTTTGCTAAGACACTGATATAGCTCTTATTTCCAACTACGTATTCTCACAAAAGCACAAGATCAGCCATATCAACTGATGACTATTACACACACTGCACTGTTTTCTCATGCCGTAACGAAATAATTCAGCAAACAACAGACCATGTAGGCTTAACGGAAGTTTTTCCTAACAACTGGCTGTAGTATTAAAGAAAGTGCTTGCTGAGTGTAATTTCGTTTACATACATTTTTTGTGTGTTATTATGTTTAGTCCGTTTTGGTACCTTTCAGGTGTTAAAAAACCCTGTGTGCTAGCTAAGGACCATGTGTTTATGCTCAGGACATTTTGTTTATATGTACGTTTTGGGACTACGCACATCATGTGGTTTATTACAAACTATTGAAGCGGCCATTTACAAAGTTACAAAGAAAAAATAGCTTACTTGTTTTGCAATAGTTTTTGTGATCAGCATATTTAAGCGCTACCAAACCTAAAACTGTAATTTTATACTACTCACAAAAATGAGCAATTTTTGTGAGCAATAAACATGCTGTTTCTTTCCATGCCTTTTTGATTCTGATGACACGCCAAAAAGTTTACCTGCCACAATTTCTAAAACTGCTGTTCTTTTAAATTCCACCTTGTTTGCTTTTCATTTGTAGCTGTCTCCTACGTTTTGTTTCATCCTCTGCAGCCTCAAAGCAGCCGTCACGCTCTGAGATTGTAATCCAAACTTTGTGACAGTACCAGAACTTGTCAGAACTATTGTTGGTTGGTCACAAGTGGCACTAAAAATGCCACCAGCCATTTTAAAAACATGTTCCTATTCTGTCTACTTGTTTAGCAATTGGTTTGTATTAGTTGTGCTTTTTATTTTAGTGTAAGTGTATCCTGAAAAGTTATTCAGTGGTTATTCACGCGCACGCACGCACGCACGCACGCACGCACACGCGCACCCTGTACGCAAAGTGATCTGGACATTGTCTGAAGACCATATTATACATGCACTGGTCACTTTATTAGGTACACCTTGCTAATACCTGGTTAGACCCCTTTTGCCATGATTCAGAATCTCCTGTTCCAATAGGAATGGACACGGTCAGCAAGAATGCAGTTATGATGTGGCATTTAAAAAATGCTCAGTTAGTATTAAGGAACCCAAAATGTGCCAAGAAAATATCTGATACATCAGTACAACTTTAGTGGCCCGAACTGTTGATACAAGGCTGGAGAAATCTATGCTTTCATGTTGCTTATGACAAATTTCATATCTTCTGTTCTCCAATGCAATATTGGTGAGTCTTTTAAATTGTAGCCTCAGCTCTGTTCTTAACTGGAGATACAGGAGTGATACCCCGTGTTGTCTTCTGCTTCGGTAACCCATCTGCTTCAAGGTTTGGCATATTGCACACTCAGAAATGGCCTTCTGCATACCTTGGAATTTAACAAGTGGTTATTTTAGTTGCTTTTCTATCTGCCCGAACCAGTCTGTTCATTCTCCTCTGACCTCTGCCACCAATAAGGCATTTTTACCCACAGAACAGCCCTTACTGGATATTTTTCAGACCATTATCTATAAACCCCAGGGATAGCTTTGTGTGAAAATCCCAGCAGATCATCAGTTTTTGTCCCAGCACCAACAATGACTCCACGTTGAAAGTCACTTAAATCTTCTTTCTTTCCCATTTCGATGCTCGGCAGGTCATTTTTTTTTGCTTATATTATTTGTCAATTATTTGACGGGCATGTATATGCAAATAAAATGTCTGTGCAAATACTAGCAAGTCCATGGCCCAGGAAGACCTCTTTGAAGCTCCTTAATAATCTGTCTTGACCATGGGCATGGGCATGCAGAGATTTGCGTTCAACAGCAGAGAAGAAAACACACTGAAAGCTTTTTAAGAGTGACATTTTGCTTTCTGATTGCGCAGTCTTTGGTTGATTCTCATACCCACGTACTGTCTTTGTATTCGCAACACTCACCAGTAAATAAGTACATTCCCAGTAACTGTGCAGCTTTGAAACACTGGATAGAAGACTTAATATCGCTTCTGTGGTTGAAGCCAGCTTTCATAAAATGCCTCGGCCTGAGACGAGCGGGAGAAGGCACTCGCATAGAGCTTGATAACAGGCTTTATTGTCTAAAAGAAACGAATATGAGCCAAATGGAGATTGATTTGGAATGAGCTGTCAAGATGAGGCCGTTTGAACAACAGGTTGTTATTAGACAAAATAGGCGGCAGTTAAAAAGCAAAGGAGGACGCAGTGTGTCTTTTCTTCTTTGTTCTGAATACCCTCTTCAGCCTGAAAGGACTCTGTATTGACAGTTGATCCTTATTTTTACCGTTAAAAAAGTTACACTGCAATTTTCAGTGAACCTTGATGTGCCATTATAACTCTTTTGTTCTCTTTGTATATAAAGAGGCAGATGAGTCATGTGCTTGTTACAGGTCATTAATCAGGTGCAATTTAAATGGAGAAACTGTGCTGTGCTCCTGACAGCAGATTCTCAGAAACTTTCCGTATGATTAAATTGAGGGAATTGGATTGTAGGTTATAGTAGATGAAAAAAATGCTGGTTAGGACGTCAGGAACTCTATTATACTCATCGGTGTCTATGATATCGCCGTACTTCTTATCATGGCCTAGCCGGTGCCTAGCTGCCTGCAATGAATTTGAAGGTGATTTTAAAGAGAGTAAATTCTGAAATGATCAATAATTTGATTTGTTTAGGCAATGTTTTTTTCAAAGATGCATTTAAATGCATGTTATTTAGCAGATGCTTTTCACTCAGAGCAAATCGTAATACAATACGGATATAGTTTTACAATCCAGGCAGTTGTGGCATAAGGGCCTTGCAAAGGAACACTACAGGTAGGATTTGAACCCTGGACCTTTTGGTCCATAGTCCGTCCAATATCTTAATAACTAGGCTACCACAGTTTTAGTATTGCATGCACAGCCTATTTGAGTCAAGTTTTATTCTCCAGTTTTAAGTGTGTATTTGGTACGATCTGTGTAAAAGATCAAAGCCTAAATTTCATAATCGTTGTGGAAATGTGCAATGGACCAAGGAAAAACGGCTCTGCTCATGACGGCCCTTGTTGTCAATAAATTTCAGATGCTTACTTATTCAACACAAATGAAAGGACACATTTTATAGTCTATCCTTTATTAATAAATGTCTCCCTGTTCCAGTCCGTACTCACATGGCCTCGTTATTGATGAAGGTCATGCCTCTTGTGGTACTGTTTTCAAGGCAGCTTTATGGATAGTAAGCCTAAATATCTTTTTTTATATATAATTCACATAGACTATGGAAGGTGATGAAACAAGATGCAAATAAGAGGTCTACATACAGCATATTAGTAATATTTACCTGAACAGTCACAGGCAGGTACTTCTTCCCCATGCTCAGTTCAGTTTTAATGGGATTGCACAATCCGAGGTGAGGCAAACGGTCAGAAACATGGAGAAATGGCTCCATTAAACAGAACAGAGAACAAAAGTTTTGTCTTAAAACTTTATTTATTTTCATGTCATTACATTTATTTTTTACTGGAATACAAAAATGCCCCACCTGCTTCCCCTGACTGCACGTCACTGGCCGGCAGTACAGGAACTATTCTTGACAGGTCACACACACACACACACACACACACACACACACACACACACACACACACACACACACACACACACACACA
>JAUZST010008691.1:0-13427 GCA_034779995.1 Parotocinclus haroldoi
ATATATAAATGTATATATTATAAATGTATATATATTTTTATATTATTTTATAATCATTTTTGTTGGAATATGACTTTGAGGTAGACCATTGACAGTAATACTAACTATCATTCAAATAGTGGTGGGATGTGTCCAGTGTGTCCAGTGGGGTTAGGGCAAGGGCTATTTAAAATCCAGGTTCTCCAAGGTTGCTGGGAGAATTGACTTGCGTGCTTTGTGGATACATGTATTTCATATTAAGAGTTTCTCTGAGCAGTTTAGTACAACCTATTCTATTCTGAAATAAACTATATCACTAATTAGTAGGGGTTTAAACTTGCATATGGTGACATTGGGACGGTGGTAGCCTAGTGGTTAAGGTACTGGACTTTGGACCAGCAATCCCACCTCTCCCCAAGCTGCCACAGTTGGGTCCACAACTGCTTGGATTGCAAGACTGTATCATTTGTAAGTCACTCTGGATAAGGGCGTCTGCTAAATGCTGTAAATGTAAATGTAGGGGGAGTTTAATAAACATAGCTCATATCACTTAGATTACTCTTGGATGGTAATGGATACCCGGGAAACTAATGGATGAACTTAGGACCATATATATAAATTTGAAAAAAAAAGATAAATAATAAATAATAAATGGTATTCAACTTGATACTTTAAATTCTGTTATTTTGCCTAGTATGTGGTTAATCCATTTGTAAAGACCTCTGTAGGCCATATAAATGATTACATTGTGTGAACTGTGACAATCATCTGTGAAATCTCTCACGTTTTAATTACCATCATTTATAGGATCATTAATAGTGCTGTAGATGTGGCCTAAGGCAGAGCCTCTTCCAGTGATTCATATAAGCAATGATGTAGTGTGACTGGTTTAAATGGATTTACAGTGCTTTCATTTTTATTTATTAAAATAGTTATTATTCAAAATTCCCTTTGTTTGCAATTATGTGACCTGCCTTCATAATGTTCTTTCTGCTATCCTAGGAAATGACCACTTAAATGATGATGCTATTAAATATTAAGTGGTTTTAAGTGATATTAAGTGGTAAATATGTATGAAAATGTATATGCCCTTACAAAAGCAGCATCCCTGAAAAGCTGAGTCTTTGATAAGCAAAGATGGGCAGAGGATCTCCAGTTTGCCAACAAGTCGGTGAAAAAAATTATTGACATTTTTAAAAACAATGTCCTTCTAAAAAAGATTGGAAGGGATTTGCATAAGTGCATAAAATCATTAACCGATTCAAGGAATTGGGAGGTTTAAGCTGAATGACTATTATCTATGATCGCTCAGGTGGTACTGCATGACTGCCTTTGTCAATAGCTTAAATAATGACATGGATAAGGGATTACTTTGTCAAACCTTTGTAAAGCACTTACTGCTTGAGCTACACTCATAAATGACACTTAAAACTTTACAGATGTATTCTGTCTAGCATGAAATATAAGATAAACAAAAATTCCACACTTCACAACTTTTTTATGATTTAGGGTTGTACATCCTGACAGTGCTTAAACTATAAAATATGGGAACACTGAGCGTAGAGTGATCCAACAAATCAACAGAGAGTAAAAAGGTCCCAGAATGATTTAACTTGTTTTTGCAATTTCTAAACCTAGAACTTCTCAAACATGAGCATGCAAAATGAGTCTAATTATGCTTAGACTGCAGTTACCATCAAAGGAAATGAGCTGTTTCAGTTTCAAAATAAAATATATTTCACAAGAATTAAACATTGTTTATTAATATTGTCATTTTTTATTTGAAATATTTTAAACTGTAAAAGTTTAAAGCTTATACGATATAAGCTTTAGAGAAGCTTAAAAGTTACAGAACGCATGGGCTCCAAATATGAGTGCAGGGTGTTGTTCCGGCAGGATCCTGCACAAATTAAGCAATTCACCCTAACCCAGTGTTGCCATGTGAAGCCAGCTGAAATTGGCAGCTAATTTCTTAATGAACTTTGTATCAGGAGGGCTGTGCAGAAGGTTGATCTGATTTGTTGGTGTGATGGTGATCTATGAAAGTGACATATTGAGAATCACTTCTGCGCTTAACCCATTATACTGCCACTATTTATTTATAGAGATTTTCATTATGACTGTTAACTGAGATAACAAAATAAAATGGGTGTACACAAATATGTGGACATACACTGTGTCATTATATGTTTTTCTAACATTTATTACCATCTCCGTCCCTTGGATTGTGGCCCATGACACTTAAATTCTAACCTTATTAATGACTATCACACCCCTCGCCTCATGTATCATTTGTACTATTTTGTCCACTGAGATTGCTTTATCTTATTCTGTTAAAACGTTAGAATTGTTCTGTTAAAACATTTTGAAATCCCCCACATATTATATGTGCCAGAGCAGGACACAGTGAAGTTGTATTACTTTTGTTTCTTTTGTACCTTTATTTGTTAACAAAGGCAGTCCTTTCTCACTGCTATTTCTCCTGATTAGTTCTGTTCTGATGTAAAAAAACCTAAGGTTGTGTTAAAGGAGGCATATAAGTCTCACTTTATTATTCAATCCATCCATCCATCCATCATCTTCCACTTAATCCACAAGGGGTTGTGTGTAGGAACTCTAGAACAGGAAGCTAATCCATATAGGGCACACGCAAACACAGTCACACACACTTTAGAGACACAAATCAACCTAACATGGGGGGAAACCAGTGTACCCAAAGTAAACCAGTGCAGACACGGTGAGGACATGCAGACTCCACACAGAAAGGACCCACCCTGGGATTGAACGTGAGACCTTCTGGCTTTGCAAGTTTTGGATGTCCAACATATTAAGCCTAAGCATCCACCTTGTGAGGCTCTAACACCTGATCTTTCTTAGTTTTATTATAGTGTCCATTGTTAAGGCTCATTGCTTCCTACAGAGATCATCACTGCGTTAATGCTTAATACCAGACATTCTGGGTGTAAAATAGTGATAGTTCAATTAATTTCCACAAAAGGACATATGTACTGTACACAGTCAATGTCATGAGCACAGTTCTACCAGACTACAGTTCCCAGCATTCATCGCTCCTTCATGTGCTCCTTTGTTTACATTCCATTTCCAGCATTTAGCAGATGCCCTTATCCAGAGCGACTTACAATTTATGTAGTCTTATAATCCAAGCAATTGTGGGTTAAGGGTCTTGCTCAAGGACCCAACTGTGGCAGCTTGGCAGAGGAGGGATTTGAACCCTAGACCTTCTGGTCCAGAGTCCAGCGCCTTAACCACTAGGCTACTACATTCCAACTCCCTGATTTACTTCAGGTGTTTCCAGTCTAATTAGTCTAGTCTTGTTTTTATGTTCTGCTTGCGTTCATTAAGAAGATAAAATATAAACTTACCATGCTGAGACGCAACGTTTTCTTGTTTTGTCCATGCTAATTGTGGTAATATTCTGGTTGGTTGTCTCCAGCTTGTCTTCATGTTTATCGTGGGTTCATTCTGGTTAGTGGGATTATAATCTTGGGGTGCTTGAGGTTTCAGTATTTAGCCATTATGTATTTATTATTAGGATCATCATTAGTTTTCTAGTTAGTTTCTTGTTCTAGGTTTATCATGATCTGTATCCAGTTTGCTTGTATTAAGACTTCTGCATGTTTTGTCTGATAATTTGTCTGCTTAGGATTTTCATGTTCACTAGTAACACTTAGCATTCAGCACTGTTTTCCATTAGCATTAGTATTGCTAGCTTGTTATCAGTTTGGTTAGCATATAGTCATTTAACCTTTAGCGCTGGCTCTGTTTTTTTCAAGCTGTATTCACTGTGTCCACCATTTCTGATATAATCCTGGGATATAATGTATACTAAACCAAAACCATTGTGGAGAAGCATATATTTTTCAATTCAATAAAAATATTACAGTGTCTTTAATCAAGGCCTAATCCAGGATGACTTTTCTTCGAGCTTTGATAGACACACAATGTCATTTTTATGGGAAAACTATGTTTGTTATCTTTAATTCCATAAAGAGTCAAACAGATAAAATGAACTCTTACAAAAATAACTGAGTACATATGTGGAAACAGTAAATTACAAATTCATTTCTGTTTTATGATTTAATGGGAATTGACATTCAATTGAGCTTGATCCACACATATGCACCATATTGTCAACATAACGCACTGTTGTATGCCGACTAGCCATCATGGTTAGGTAGCATTAAGGTTCATTCATGAATTTCTGTGGCTCTGGGTTTTCTCAAAAAATACAAAATAAAAATAAATAAACTGCAACAGTTTGATTCCCAGTCAGAATGAGAATTTAACCTGCCCTTGGTAAACAATTCACCATGCCTTCTTTCCACCCTGATAGCATCATATCCATAAGCTCTATAAACCTTAACTTTGATAAAGAGTTGTGTAGGGCCCTTGCTCATATAGTACTGTGTATGATAGTAAAACTACATGGTTAAGACCCTGATTACATAAGGTAATTTGCTATTCTTAATTTAATGTCTAGAGAGCTGCTAAAGCTTTTTCATTGTTTTCAAAGTGTTTCATTGTAAACAAGCACTATAGAAACAAATCTGACTTGACTTTGCTATGAAATCAGTTAATAAATGTAATGTTTATTGTTGCCATGGTGCACGTAATCACACCTCTGTACAGAAACAAAGTTTAAGTCCTATGCATCAATATATTACTAATTACTGTTCTGTATTAAGGCATTTGGAGTAACACTATTTGCAATGACACTAATGAACGTGTTTTATGAGTGCAACATTCAGCTCTTTAATCTTTTCTCTACACTTGCTATACTTTATTTGTTCAGACACCCAGGAACAGGTGTAAACACAGCAGAAAGCCAGGACAAGAGATCACTTCAACACAAGAGGCAAAGCCATTTGTTTGATACAGTAATTTATTAGTATTTTGTTTGAGAAGAGAACACTTTACTAACGTATTGCACATACTGCTAACATGCACCAAATGTTCATTCATTTTAATATCTGCTTAATCCAGTTCAGAGTTATAGGGGTTGGAGCATTACCAGTAGGGTGCAAGGGAGGAACCATTCCTAGTGGTAGGAAACCAGAGTACCAAGAGAAACCAACATGGGAGAACATACAGACTCCACACAGAGTCTCACATATTTGCATTGACCACCTAATTAGAATGTGGTGCGCTAAGGAACAATCTCAGCTGAGGTTTGTGTTGGACTTTGATTACAGGGATATAACATACTGTATATTAAACATAGAGGAGCTCATTTAATTCTGCAGTTGTTTCTGTGGCTGCTTACAAAACATTAATGTGACATTCCTGTACATAAAGCATTGTTCAGAGCAATATACCTCATACTGACTGAAATAAATGTGTTTTATAAGTAAACATGTTTTTTTTTGCTAAGGAACAGTTATAACACAGCAGAGATGCAGGAAAATACCAACATAAGACTTTTGGGTAAAATAATAACAATAAACATTGGTCAATCAATAAAACGTATCACCCAAAAGGCCCTATCCATTTTTTCATTGTGAAGCCTGAACTCTGTGTAGCATCAGCTTTTAAGCTAAATATGACATATGCAGTCATCAGTGGTAGGTTGTGTTTGACAGTTTGTGTACTCAATAGTATTTTAGAATTTTTATCTAAGAGCATCAGATCACCATCCCAAAAGTCCTAAAAGTAGATAACGAGAACCCAGTTAAACAAAATTCAAGTCTGTTGTCCAAATCAATTGTCCGAATTGACAACAAATATCACTCAAGGGGCATTTAACAGGTGGTGACAAAAGAACCCAGGGCAATTGTTTTCAACTAAAGGCCTCTTTCATGTTCATCAGTGATAATGTTCGTGAGTCTGCCATTGGGAGAACACTAAACAACAATGTGTGCAGGGTTGCTAGGGGAAAGCTACCACTCTTAAAGAATATTATATCTTCAGAAGGCCAAAATAGTAATTTTTTTTATTAAATTGTTATGTCTTAAGAAAGGAAAAGACTGCATTTCAGCTTTATTTCATCTGAGAAAAATGCTTATAGTAGTATCAAAGTCTAGGCCTGTTATGCTGGAAGGTTTACTATCCCAGACAGGACAATGAATTCTGATTTAAACCAGCAAATTCTAAAGAAAAATATCAGGACATCAATCTGTAAACTTAATCTCAAGATAACAAGGGTCATGGAGCAAGACTCTAAGCATGCATGCAAATCATTTTACCAAAAATGGTTAAATATGAATGATTGTTTTGGCATGGCCAAGCCAACATTATGATAGCCAATAGACTATGTTAGGAAACCAAAATCCCAAAGTTTAAGCTGTTCTGTATGTTGCTTCTGCATTGAGTAGATGACTGTTGCTTTTAATCACAGCTAATTATAAGTTAGCCCAATAAAAATAGTAATATTTTGGTCTCTTTTTAAAAAAACTTTGTCTTTAAAATTCTTTTGGGACATGATGCTTAAGGTCATTTTTTAAGCACCACTTTAACAATGTTAACAATGTTTAATCATACTTTAATTAAAATAGAAAACTAAACTTTAGGAAAATTATGATCCTTTTAGTCTAATACCTAATTGTAGAGAGTGGAAATGTCTACCAGGTGCTGTTTGATGTGTTCATTTTGTACATTATAGAGAGTTACATTATAAAGACTGAGTTGGTCCTTTGCTCAAGCTTTGATCACTCAGCAGGACACTTTACAAGACTTTCGTTTTTTATCTATAGAGATGGAATCATGGGCTTTTTGAACACAGCGAACAAAGTCTTCTGTCACACCGTCTCAATTATTTTCTTCTTTTGCCACTGTGCCTGCATAATTACACTGCTTTGCCACTTAGATATTGTACTTCTGCCTTACATACACACATCCATTTAATCTGTCTTTGCAGGTATGCAATTGTTAAATGTTCCCAGACTCCAGACACTCAAAGACTATGGCCATTAGTATAGAAGGCCACAATCCCTAATCTGAATTTTGCATTTCTCCATTTCTAACTGTTTGCTTCATAAGGATAGTTTTCTATTGTTAACCATGGTTACGTCCAAGGAAAGACGTGCAGTCATCAATGCTTTGCATCAAAAGGGCTTCACAGGCAACGGCATTGCTGATTGTAAAATAACCCCAATCAACCATTTATTAAATCATCATGAACCTCAAAATGAGTGGTTCAATTGCAGTGAATAAGGCCTCAGAGTGCCCAAGAAAGTCAAGCAAGCACCATTACCATCTACAACATAGGGTCACGACCAGTGCTGAGCTTTCTGAGGAATGGCAAAGTGCATCTGACCACACAGTGAGATGAAGGCTTTTGGATGATGAACAATGCGTATTCAAGCATGATAGAGTACCATGTCACAAAGCATAAGTGATAACCAAGTGACTCAGTGAACAAGAAATTGAAATATTGGGATCCATGGCAAACTCCCTAAATCTCAATGGTCAGTCATCAAATAGAGGGTGAAGAAACAAAAACCCAGCAATTGTGATCAACTGTAAGCACTGATTAGGCACAAATTTGTTGCCATTACTTAACATTTTGCAAATAAGTTAATATTTAGCATGCTGAGGCGAATTGCAGAGGTTTTAAAGAATAAGGGTCAACACTGTAAAAGTATTTACTTGAACTTGATGCATTTGTCAATACAAAGTAAAAATAATGCTTATAATTGTACTTTATTATACCATATAAACATCTAACAAAAGTTTTAAGAAAAAACAGAGGCAGCTTTTTGAAAATCAACATTTGCCATGTTTGTTTCTTTCTCTTTTTACCTTCCTGGCAGGAAGTTAAGTGTGCACTTCCTCTCTCTGTGCCTGTGTGCTTTTGCTCAGTGATGTGCCAGCCTTGCCTCATCTCGAGTTCCTGATTGTCACACCTGCAGCAAGTTCAGCCCTGATGAGCCCTGCCAATAAAGGATCTGCATTGAGACAAGGTCTGCATGGGATTATTTTCTTCCTTAGTTTGGTCTCATTTAGGTTTATTTGAGCTTCTTTTGTTTGAGCTATCAAACAAATCAAGGTGTTTTTGCACTTTTATTAATCCTGCACTCCCTTTCCATGTTCCAACTGCTATTGACCCACACCAGTTCAGCTGTTGGAGTGATCCTGCCACTGGCCTGAACTGAAGCCAAGTTAATCTGCTTGTTCTGTCCCAGACCTGTGCCCATTCTGACTAAGGGCTCTGTAATAGTCTCTGGGACTGCCTCAGAGACCTGCATCTGACCTGGTCATCATCTATATGGGTGACTCCTATTCCCATGACCTGCATCATCAATCAGGATTCTCTCTGTTCTCTCTCCTAGACTTATTTCAGTTAAGAAAACCTTGTTTAATTAAACCAAGGTGGGAACCAACAATAAATTAGGTAGGTTTTATGTGCCTGAATTCTTTGTGGTATATTTTCAACAAGGGGCAGCACGGTGGCTCATGGGTAGAACTGTCGCCTCACAGAGAGAAGACCCTGTCCAAAATTAAGCAGATAAGAAGTGAATGAATATATTCAGCAATGAGCTGGAAATATTCCTCAAATATTTTGGTCCACATTGACATGACAGAGTCATGCAGTTGATGTAGATTTGTCGGCTGCACATCAATAATAATAATAATAATAATAATTATTATTATTATTGGATAAAAGGCCCAGATTTTCAAAGAAGATGTTTAGGACAGAGACTCTTAACTGCCCCTAAAATGATCACAATCAAGAAATATGCTATACTAGCCTATTTTGTACAAGTACTAAAAACATGTAGAATGTTTTTCTCTACCTTTAAATATAAAAAGAGTTTGAACATTTGTATCTACTTGAATTAAAGACAATAGCCAGTTGGGTCAGAGCCTCTACTTTCAGCAGATTCAGTAGGGAACAGAGACTATGGTAATCATGGCCAAAGGATGAGTGGAATTGATTGAGGTCAGTGATAGTATAGTTTCATTCCAATTTGTAATTAGTTGTGGGGGCAGACAAACTGATGAACACATTTTTGTCTGTTCATTACAGATTAGAAATGAACATACATTGCGCATTGTCAAAGCCCCTTACAGTGGTGCTTGGAACAAGAAGGTCCTGGGTTCAATCCCAGGGTGGCACGACCTGGGTTCTGTCCGTGTGGAGTCTGTATGTCCTTCCTGTGTCTGTGTGGGCTTACTCCAGGTGCTCCAGTTTCCTCTCACTTTCCATAGACATGCATGAGATTAACTGACTACACTAAATTGTTTTGATGCAACCTTGTGTGCGTCACAGAAATGGCCACTGACGTTGATAGTGACGTTAAATAAACCAAAGAAACGAACAATAGACAACACTGCTTGAAAGTTTCTGAACCATCCGAGATAACTTCATCAGGTTGTCATACAAAGCTGCGCACACAAATAATTTGTTGACCTACCTTTAGCTTTAATTATATTACATGTTAGTTACATTATAGTATTAATTCCAGAACTACTCAGGAACACCTTCTTCGCACTATTACACTACTGAACACACATAACTATACTACATCAGGACAGCTACTGGACACTGGACCAATCTAACACAATACTGTTCACTGGACATGTAAATATTATATCATATTTAACCCCTGTACATTTTTATTCTGTATCCATATATTGTCTATATATAAACCATATTTATATTCACATATCCTTATTTATCATCCATTTATCAAACACTGTCATAATTTCACTATGCTACCACTTGCACTGTATCTTTAATTGCACAGCTCCTTCTACTATTTGCACTCTGTAATTGCACAGTTTTTCTCCCATATTTGCACTCTTGGACTTTGCACTTTGCTACTATTTCTACTTCTGGTAGATGCTAACTGCATTTCGTTGCCTTGTACTTGTACTGAGCAATGGCAATAAAGTTGAATCTATCTACCTATCTATCTATTTATTAATAAATATTACATATTTACCATGGCATTGTTTCAACAACCTTATGTTTATTGACTTGATGCATATATCTATATTTTGACCATTTTGAACCACATTAACATATTTGCCATGACCATGGGATTTGTCTTTTGACATGGTTGGTGAAGAAATGTAAAGCTACTTACTGCATCAATTGCTAGCTGAAAACCTTAATCACAATAACTATAGCAGTAATTAAAATTGCCCAGTTAAATGCTGTTAAGTATTTGCTCGTAAGAATCCATATGATATTTTGGCCAGGCAGTGTATTATTATATACATACAAGTGGGGGCAAAAATAAAGTTGCTTAGTATAAAGTAAGGGAGGAGTAAAGGGGGGATCCCAAATACAACATTATAGACATATATTTAAAAGAATATATAGAAAAATCAAGGGATTGAATACTGCTATTTGCTTACACAGTCTGATTAGATTTACCATATTATATTATATTACACCAACTGATTCAGAAGGTCAAATTAAAATGCTTTATTTAAGTAAAAGAAAAGCTAATTGAAAACAAGCCAAGTTTGTGATATGTGATTAAAGAAAATATGTCTACATAGACAATGCATAGTGGCAGTACCGTACAGTATAATAGCGAAGGGGAACATAATAATGAGCCAGATATATCAAATTATAATACCAGACTATAGACAATGGGAATTGACCACTATTTTACCACTGCTTGACAACTATTTATTTCTTTAATAATTTATTTGTTAAACACTAGTATTTAGACATGCTTCAGTGTTTATAGGTTAATGAAATGTATACCAAAGAAACAAGACAGTCCATGGACTGTACTAATGACGATATGTCTGACTTATTTTAAAGTCCAGTGTTATGTAACTTATTGGAATGCATAATTGTATAATTGTGAAGATGGATGTCATACTTAATAAACTGTCAAGAAGGTACGAGAAACTTGGCTTGTCCTGTAGGCTGATTTCATACCATCGTTGCACAATGTTGCATCATTTATTTTATAACTAATAACGTACAATACTAAAAGCTTCATATAGAAACTTTAGAAACCAACAAACATTATGATCATATTTTAATGAATGCAAAATTATAAAAAAAAATAATATCATATCATGCAATGATCAAACCCATATCCAGTCAACAGGATCCCGTGGTTAGAAATGCCACTGATGAGAAATAAATGACATACAGTAGGCCTATGTAACTTCATCCTCTGCCATCAATGGCGTAAAAACAGTAATACTACTGCAACTGATGCTCTGTTACCATCACAACAGAAACGACAGTATCACTACCATATCAGGGTCACTGCTGTGAGAATGGCATCCAAACAAATTGTAGATGGAGTGGTTTATTAATAAAGACCCAATAAACTATAAAAAAAAAACTTGCATAGTCTTTTATGCTGTACACATAAAGTAGTATTCTATAAAGTAGTAGTCTTAGTAAAGCACTGCCCTAGTAAATTGTTCTACTGTATGTTAATTTTACAGTATGATGATATGATATGATATTTTAAAAATAATATTTAAACCAACCTTTTCTGATTTTTATTTAATGGAAGCCAGCAAAAATCCTTTGACTCAAGTACTGTGAAATATGTGCCGACATAAAAAAATGGCAGATTATGAGAAGCAAAGTGGCAGCATGAACGCCGTTAACCTACAAGAGAGCAGATCCCTGTAAGTAAATGTGACATAATAAAATGGAAAAATTCCCAAATGGGGAAAATATTTAGCAAAAGCCAGGAGCCAGCCTGACTGGAGCCAGTCTATTCTCAGTAGGATCTTAGGGCAGGATCCTCTCTGTGATAGCTGACCCAATACTTCCTTTTCTACCTTTTGATTATTAATTTAGGCTCTAATCTATTGTGGAGTGCTCCTGATCCAGTGATGGGGTACCAAAGTGTATTTTACCTACTACTGTGTGTGGGAGAGTGTGTGTGTGTGTGTGAGTGAGAGAGAGCGAGAGAGAGAGAGAGAGAGAGAGAGAGAGAGAGGGAGAGACAGACAGACAGAGAGACAACTTAAAGCATGCAACTGATAGAATTCAGGTGAGATGTGATGTGAAGCAAAGTGTTTGTCATGGTCCGTGGACGTGCTGGCGGGCTTCCTTGGCTGGTGGATCAGCACAGTGCTGGAGGGCTAGCTTCTTCAGGCAGTTCTGCTGGATAGAGGACAAGGTATGGCATCCCTGGATAAAGCTCAAGGCAGTAATCTCTGTCCAGTTGCAGTTGATCAGAACTGGCTCCCCACAAACACATTTGTATTTAGTGCTCTCAGTGTTTCTGGCCATGATGCTGCTCCTAATGCAATTGCCGCGTAGTTGGCACCAAAACATTTCACCCAGCATCAAATAGGTAGCTTGTTTTATAAAATAAAACAATTAAAATAACGTAGCTATTTGCTGCTTATATATATATAAATATAAGCCATATAGCAGCTTACAATTACAATAAGCAATAATTTAAATAACTTGTGCTTGAGTTATCCCTGTAAAATTGATTTTACAAGGTAAGAGGGATTTGGAACATCTAGGTACAAGATAGGAATTTCTTTATTAATATACTGAATATTTTTTTAAAAATGTATGAAAACTGCATAGAAAATTGGCTCCAAAAATAGTGCAAAGGCTATTGGGGTAATGTACCAGTGCAGAGTTCCCTAAGACCTAGCCAATTGTGCCTACGTGTTGCCCAACATAGCTGAAAGATCAATTTGACTGTACTTGAATGAATTCAGTTAGTATATCCGATTTTGCTTTACCTCCTTTTTAAAACCACGCCAGTAAAACAGTTATTAGTCCTTTTTCATCTCTAGACTCCAAACCAAGGCCATTCTGAACTGCAGTCAAAGAACGCAATTGAGGTTGAGCTTAGTCAACTCTGATGGTCCTCATTGCGTGCTCCCACTCATTCATTTATTTAATCTTCAACCTTGCTGGGTCCTTCTCCATCGGTCCTCCACCCCTCCTCTGTTGTTTATTCAACACATTCCCGGACATTTTACTTCCAATTATTTTTTGGTGACACAACACGGTGCCTCATCCTGCTGTCTCTCCATTCCAAGTCTCCTTGAATAGTTAGCTAATTAGTTTCTCAGCAATTATCTGCCCGACTGCTCTGCCACAGCACTATCTTTGCATACTGTCATACAAAACCCAATAAGGGAAGAAAAAAAGACACCTTTGATTATACATTCCACTCTAATTTGCTCCTATTATTCCAAGAGGGCAGGACAAAAAATGGCTGCATGCTTGTGAGCAAAGATACATCTGAAGTAAACAACAACAAAATAAAGAGTTCACGTTTCATGTCTTTGAAAATACTTATTAATAGATGATATGTTTGGCCATTAGCCTGTCCTTTAGAAAGAGGTCACCATCTGTGGCTGTGGAAAAAAGCCATCCAACTTATTTATTATGTTAACCATGTGTAGCCAATATTAAGCTAAAGCCAGAAAACTTTATATCTTCTAGCCCTGGCTTACTAGAGGTATGCAATCTTTATAAAATCTGAGTCTAATTACGATTTTTCTGTTCTGTATGATAGTGTAAT
>JAUZST010008692.1:0-13425 GCA_034779995.1 Parotocinclus haroldoi
ACACACACACATACACACAGATATATGATATATATAGCTTATGTCTGATAGTTTGACAAATGAGTAGACTGAGAAATGTAAGTAAATTAACAATGAAATAATTTGACTAAACATTAAGTCACTATAATAAATCATAAAAGTGAAATCTACAAATAACTGCTGAGCAAAAAAAAATCATTTACAATTTAGTATGTTTAATGTAAAGACATTAACATATCATATATCACATATAATATTACATACTGGAAAGTATGGACTGCATGCTTACCTGAATCAGCACTTAGTGTGTAAGTTCCTGACAGGTACAGCGGGCACGATCATCCACTGCATCCAACTGCACCCCTACACACTCTGTAAGCAACAGAGACTAACATTTTAAAGAGTGCCATGATCATTAAAAAGCAGATAGGCATGGACTATGGCAGCGTCCTCATTCTGTCCACATTGGGATTGGCTTATACAGACAGCCTCAGCAACCAATCAAAGGGCTGCGAGTGTGAAATAACTACCTGGTGACATTGGATGGCTTTAAAAATTATTACAAAAAAGGGGGTTGTTGTTAAGATGTTCCACATGTGCTGTTACTCTAGACCCAGAAGCTACTTTGAAAAATAAAAAAGGAAAAAAAAACAGCTCTACTGTGATATCTGTTACCTGAGAATAGACTATAGCAGACACAAAAGACTCACAATGATGCAGTAACTTTTTGGAACTTCATAAGGATGATTCACTGTTGTCTAGTATTTATTACACAGTCTTTTCTGTAAAGTATATTGATGGATGACACAATTATAAATGATTAGATATGTAATATCAATTGCACTGCTTAATACAATCTAATGATTCTTGCCTCTCAGTGTGGTTTAATTCTACTCAACATCTATGGATCTCTCTCTTGCTCATCTGACTCAGGATCTGAAAAGGATTACTGACAAAATAAGAGAAATCTTTAAAAAAAATGTCCAATCCAAATGCTTCCTGCTTGTGCTTTCCACTGCGTATTTGTGAAGTAACAAGGAAGGAACAAGAAAACAACTGGTTTATTTGAGTCTATTGTGTATTGTTCTGCAAGCAGAAAATCTTACTTGCAATCTGGCTACAATTGCCTTATTTATATTTGAAGGAAATTGGCTTTGTCCTGTTATGTTGTATTCTGGGGTTGCGTGGCTGCTAGTGGCACTGGAAATATTTTGGAGGTAGTCAAGTCAATGCCAATTTAGAGTAATCAATTAACCTAGTATACATGTCTTTGGACTGTGGGAGGAAACCGGAGTAAACCCACACAGACATGAGGAGGACATGCAGACTCCACACAGAAAGGACCCAGGCCTCTCCACCCTGGGATTGAACCTGGGACTTTTTGGCTGTGAGGCAGCGGTGCTACCCACCGAGCCACTGTGCTACATGCAGTCAGTGAAACTGAGACTGAACAGCAGTTGGCTATTACTGCAAAGCACTCAAAACACATATCATAAATCTTTAAGTATTTCACGTTATTAAAAAGTACTACACTTATTAGAATTTGAAGGCTCGCATTTCAGGCATATGAGTCATTGCATGATTTTACCACAATGTACAAACTGTTCTACAAATTATTTCCATTTAAAATCAACTAAAGTTTGCCAGGAGAACACAAACATTTGCTTAAAACTGACAGGCAGAAAAATTGGTTTCATCTGCCAAGTACACTGATCATAAAAATAGGAGACATTTTGTTAGTAGTGTATATATAAATTTTGCATTATAAAGTTAGCATTTTCATTGTTTTTACTCTGATATTTCCTATACTTGGTATTTGCATTACAACATAAGTCACTGACAAAAATATAATGCAGCCAGATAGGAATGTCAGATTACTGCTCATAATGCAGTTGTGTTTCAGGCATATATGTAAAACAATTACAAGAGTGGTGTGATTAGACACAGCAAGCAATAAAACTGCCTTCCCCACTGGTCTATAAAAAATCTCTCAGAAGATAGTTTTGGGTAGTGGACCTCTTGGTGAGGTATTAAACATGTCTCTAGGACACATGCCCACAACTTGGCCTGCAGCTCCTCCACACTCAGAGTTTGTTGAAGCTGGCATCCCAGCTGGTCCTATACAAGCTTGAGTCGTGATAAATAAAAAAAAGACAGTGTCTAACCAGACAACACTTCTGCCTGAGACATAACCACATGCAGCGCTGTGCAGCAATCCAAAATTTCTATCTAGGTGCATGATTTTTTTTGGCAGTGAGTGTATAATGGTTATTAAACTGACTAACTAGATATGAGTAATGACGGCATTTGCATTAGTTTGTTATATCACTATCACAAACTAGACTGGATAACTGACATACAGAGACAAAAACCCTTTTGTTTCTTTAAATATGTATTGCTAGTTTTCATTTTATTTCTTATTCATATTATGGCCCAATCTGTTTTGTCACTTGAAATTATGGCAAATCTATAATGAAGTTCAAACTCTGATTGCATTCTAATAAGGACACTCAGAAACAATGATATATGCTCATTATACCAATATGCTAAAACACTGGAGTATCTAATCTAAAGGTGACCTAAGTAGTGTATCTATCTCTATTGTTTTACATTGTAAATGTCTGTATGTGTCTGTAAATATACATATATATATATATATATAGTATAGTATAGTATATATAAGTATAAAAAATAAGTGGCATGCTTGACATAAAATTTTTGCTTCACATAAAAAGCTGCATTTTCTATCAAGCAGCTTCCTGTCTGCAGTTCAAGGGAAAATCCTCAAGAGAAGAAAGGTTTCATTTTTTATAAGACGCTTTATAGATAACCCTGAAATACAGCCTGTCAAAAGTCATAAATGATCAAATAAGGTGTAAATCCTCTCACTCATGGATAATTAACAGGGTGACAAACATAGCACAGGAATAGATATGACAGATATGACAGTTTATGTACATTGTGTGTTTTTTCATGTACAATCTACCAAACATATTTAATCATACTTCTGACAATTTACATAAGCATTTTCATAGAGGTACATAAATCATCTATTATCATCTGCACATTTAGTGCCTGTCGGATAAGCTGTCATGCGACCCAGTGTATAATTTTACTTGAAGTGTGCAGAAACAGGTGTTCTAACTAGAACTCAAACCCACAATCGAGGATCAAGAGCACATACATAATGGAGACTAGTAATTTTAACACTGGTCATGAAATGGAATACCAGGGATTCTCTGAGTCTTGAAACATCTGGAAGCAAAGAGGTTTTTAAAGAGAATTTTTTAAACGAAAGCCTTTACAAATCTCTCACCTACTAATTATATACAGTATTCGATAAAGGTAGAAGATCCAGCATGAAAGTCCTACTCCATAGATCTATTCGTCTATACTTCAAAATGAAATATCCCATAATGAAATATTCCCTATTTTGTGTGAGCAGTGTAGAAATGGTTACACATACATAAATAGATACTTTGTTATTGTAGCTTCATTGCTATTAGAACGTGGGCATGTTGCCAGCAACTCCCACTGCACTGCATTAAAATTCAAATAGTGGCTTTTACATAATTGTATAAATGTATTTACTGAACACTGCACCATAATTAAGTAATTGTGTGTATTTTTACACACGCACTGCAACCTATATCTGGCACAAAGCATATTTCAGACTGGACTATTTTAGTTAGGGCAACCTAATGTCGTAATGATATAAGCAAAAAAAACTAAATAATGATCTGATTTCAAACAGGTGATGTCCACAGGTGATCGGAATCATGATTTTGTATAAAAGCAGTATCCACAAAAGCATGAGCTTTGAGGCGCATAGATGGTCAACAGATTTGTTTACTTTATCACTAAATGCCTGATGCTCCTCAATGTTCTTCAAAAAAAGTGCACAATAATGATTATAATTCAAGGTATCAGGAGGAATTTCAGTCCATAAAGGGCAAAGATACAAGATTAAACTGAACACCTCTGATTTTCAATCCATCAGATTTCACTGCATCAAGAACCACCATTCAGTAATAGCTTAATTAACCACATGGTTTAGGGATTACAGTTACAATCACAAATGCCACCTAAAATGTTACTGTGCAAAACAGAAGCCTCATGTTAACCCTTGTCAGTAGCATCAATGTATCTGGGCTCTGAGGCATTTGGGATGCAGGAATGGATGTTTAATTGTTTTTAAACTGAATTGAAGTTATTACAAGTTAACCAGACAAAACACGAAATACATCAGGTTCATGCTGTCTGAAATAAAATATAATTTAATGTACATGTAAGAAACATTTTTCATTTGCACTTTCAATACCGTACCATTTTTTCTGGTTTAGGGTTGTACTGCAAATATTACTTTTACCATTTTTTTAAAACCTTTTTTCAATAGTAGACTTTAACCATTATTTGAGAAACAAATAAGCATTGTGTTTTTGCATATAGGGTAGTGGAGGCAATGCTCTGTAGTGTGAAGCAGCAGGAAGTCTGATTATTCACTGAGATTTAACACTGAACACACACACATTACATATAGAATAGAAAACTATTATGCATTGATCAAGTACAGCCAGCTATTCTATGAAATATTTTATGCTTACTGCAAGTTCAGAAGCAAGGTATAATTCGACATTTTACAACTGGTGGATTTTTGTGTAAAATTGCATGCAAAACCTTACCCCAAAAAAATACAAATCTACTTCTTTGATACAAATCTGTTTGTTTGACTTCTCTCACTGTGAGTCACAGTTTTTAAACTTGGCTGACCTGTAAAGAAAAGAATTATTGTCACATAAAATCCAATTTATCATAACAGAACAATGTTTTCACAACTTATGGGACATTGTAACATCTAGAACCAAATATCTCAGTAGTTGAGCTCCCATGATGTTATTTTTAAACAATCTTTTATGACAAAATGTGGTGAAGAAAATAAAAAGAATCAAGGAATAAGCGGAATTATGGTATGAGGCAGCTTGCAATCATTGAAAGAACATCGACTTCTTTATGACTTTTAAAAAGAGAATCTCGAGGACTGTCAACAAGACACAGATCCTTAACACACCAAGTCAAGAAAAGGGTTTAAATAAGTAGTGTTTTGGATTGACCAAGTCAAAATATAAACCTGCTGGTAAAGGAGTCTCTGCACCACTAGGAGACACAATACCATACCATATTTCCACAATTTTAATTTAACACATTCCAAAACAAATATATTACACACATCTTTCTAGCCTTGTGTCTAGAATCTTACATTGAGGAAGTCTGCAGTGAATTGTTGAGGTATATGGTGTGTTGCTTCAAGGCTGCGAGAGAGTTCTGGCCTTGGGATAGTTGTAGCACCATGCTACAAATCCCATTAAGCAAAGAGATCCAGTGGTTCAGGGTCCAGTAAAAGTGGTTCCCGCTGTGTCAGAAGCTAGTTTGGAGGACCAGCAGAGATAATATTATTTAATAGGGGCCTCCTCGTGCCTCCATAATTGGTTCAGTGTGCTCTGTGGCTCCTTATATTCATTCATGTACAGCACGAGGTAGAAACAACGTTTTGACAAAATCAAAACGTGCTCATTTCTAAAGATATGGAGTTTTGACAAAAGTGGATTAAACGTTTACAAGGATATGCAATATATTAAAGCTTGAATATTGAATATTGAAGCTTTGGGTGGTTTGTTTAGCAAAACGGCGAATGCTTCTTTTCATGAAAACGAATAATAAAATATATTTTCTTACATTTATAAGGTCTGCGCTTAGAAATAGCCTACATGCTAATATTAAAACCAGTAAGAAGCCAGGTTTTCACATGTAATTAATTCTTGTCTAGGTTGTTGTATAAAAATGTAATATATATGTACCTCATTGCAAACATTAGTAGTTAGTGGATATATAAGAATTATTTAAAATATTTCACAATCGTTTTTATAATCCATCATACTCTGTACTAGCTAGTACGAGCTCACTATCACACAGGTTACTATTAATATAATATTAACCTTGTACCTGTACAGGCCAAAATACATTGACTATACCTGCGGTCTGTTGAACAGCATATGAGCAGCATACTGCAATGCTGCAATGCACTGAAATCAGTAAAATAATTACACTGCTCATAAAAAATGGGGCATATATTTCATTATGGGATATTTGATTTTTTAAATATCCTCTAATTTTCGTGAGCAGTATAGTAAACATAAGGGCATTTGCAATGTCGAGGACTAAAGAATTTCTCTTCCATGCAAAAAAATACTTTTGAGCATGGACAACACACACAGATGATTTGGAACCTTTATATTTTAATCACGTTATTTACATACATCTATTTTTATGTTCTTCCATTCTGACACACAGTTCACACAGGCATATAAGGCCGTTACAAGTATGTGGAGTAATCTGGAAAAATCAACTAACTAGTACATTCAGATGTGTTAGGCATCACATTGACACTGACAAAAACAATATTCTGAATCGGTGGTGATGTCGAATTAGAAACCTCCATATTCAACTATTGTGTTACTGGAAGAGGTTAGGTGCTTGTCAGTCGTTTTTTAAAGAAACCTTTTAGAATGCATAAGTAGAAAGTAGTCGCAGATAGACATAAAATCACCTAATAGAATACATAGTACAAGACCCTTAGTGCTAAAGGGCACAAGGCAGGAGCAGATAGGGACATGAGTTTCTCTCTGTTCTAAATCCATTTAAACAATTTCCAGCAAGAGTGATGGTACGTAACGAAACGACAAAAATGCAATCAACAAAACCAAATAGTATAAAGTTCAGTTCAGCTCAGTGTCAGCATGCCGTAGTGCATAGTTCCATAAATAAGGTGCAAATATAAATAAAACAACACGATTCATGCAAAGTCTTGTATTGAGGCACCCAGCTCCAAAACAATGCTTGATAACAAATACACATTTTATATGACATTACAAGTGAGCATTGCTTTGATTAAACGTAAGAGATGACAAGAAAAGTATATTTGTAGCTATGGATTACTTCTCCATGTGGAAACTACTGATTGTCGTTTTGTCAGGCCTTGCGTCTTTGGCCGTTTAGCTTTGTATAAAATGATTACAGATGAAGCTGAAAAATGGAAACGATGTATAATCTAATTGCCATTTTCTGGCTTTAAATAAGGGTGTGTTTGGCAGCAAAATCTCTCAGTCCCCTTGGAGCTAAAACTATGCCCTCCGGTTAAACCTGGTTATTTCATACACTTTTTTTTAAATAACCATTTACATATGTAAGAAGAAATCTGACTGTCATGTCAGCTCATTATACATTCCACAAATTATTTCACATTATAAAATTCAATTATATCTCCAATAAATGATCCCTAAATACACATTATGAATATTTTTGCGAAAGACTTTTGGCTTAAAGACACACAATATGGACAAAAGTGGGACTATGATTGCACCGAATATTTAGCACTCCAAATTATTTAGCCAAAATGGAAACTTTCAGTGTTTATACCGAATTACAACATTTTTGATGGTGTGTTCAAATCACACCCAGAGTACAGTTGAGCGCTCTTTGTAAATGCAACAAACTATCTACAATGTTCATATTTGTGCCTTTTTTAAATGAGAATGAAATATTTATTCATGAGTATAAATCCAGATCTTGACCTGAATGTGGTAACACTTTATCGAGTGTTCAGTGGGTCTGTCTCATTGCCTAGGAAGTGCCCTTCTTGCCTACTTCCTCTGGGTTCTCCTTTAAAGGTCCTTACCCTCACAAAAATTAGGGGATACTTCAAAATGAATATGAGAAAACAAGCCATTTTATTTTAAAAACAAGATCATCAGAAGAGCAAATGAAAAGTCAAAGAAAGTTGTTAGATTACACAAATGAGATGCAAACTCAATTATGATGATTAAGTAGTAATTGATATAGTCATGAGGGTAAGACTGTTCAGTAGGGTGTCAACCAAGAGTGCCAACCACACTGACAGTCACAGGATGGACAGGATCAGATTGTCCAGGAGTGTTTGTGGCTTCCTCTTTGTACTAATTTTTTTAAATTATTTCCTACTTTTTGTGAGCAGTGTATTGGGACTAACATGGAACAAATGTAAACCCTTTTGGACGAGATATGTGGTTTTGCGCACTTTGCGCATATCATTTAGCTGGTAACTGGTTATAAATCAATTGATTAAAACAAGTAAGAGTCAAAGTATTAACATGTAAAACCTTTTATGTAAATTACATTTATATGCTTGCATATATATATATAACACCTTAAAGACAGAACAGAATAGGTGCAGTGTCTTCCACATAGTCCTGCAATTAAATTTCGTACCTATGTAGGTACAAACTTTTTGTTTCAGTAAAAACCATTTAGGTTAGGGTTGTTTAATTCATGTGATAAGTTTCTTTGGTTTTGATTATATCCACATATTTTCATTTTGGTGCATCCCTAAGTATGACACCTACACATTACACCTACATGAGCTTTTATGACATCCTACTCTAAATACATAGGCTGTAATATTGAGTTTGTCACTCCTTTTCATCTGTAACAGCTTCCACTTCTGGTAAGGCTTTCTACAAGATTTTAGACTGTTACCTAAACCTAGGTCAACCCATAAAAAAACAGCTCCGTCTCATTATCGCTCCTATACCAATCTTCATAGTTAGCACAATAACGACAGGTAACATTTAACTGGTGAATTCATTCATCCATCAGACTGGCAGATAGAGAAATGAGTCGTCATTCCACTGAACAACTTTCCACTGTATCAGATTTCAGTGGCAGGCTGCTTTACACAATTTCATTTAATGCTTGCCATTGAGCTTGCTGATGTAGTGCCTGCATGTGGCTGCTCAACCACTGAAACGTATACCATGAAGCTCCCGGCACACTGTCTGTTGTTCTGATCTTAATGCCAAAAGATGTTTGGAAGTCTGCAGTTACTGAGTCGGAAGAGTGTTGTCAAATGTTTTATACTATATACCACAGCACACTGCGACCCTGCTCTGGAATATTATGTGGTCTGAGTGGCTGTGGTTCCTAGATACTTTTGCCATAGGAGGGAAAAATATTTTGATTGCTTTTCAAACACTGGGAGAAAACATGAGTGTCAAATTGTTGGCATCCTATTAAAAGTTATTTAAAGTTAAGAGACATTCTTTCAAACATGTTTGTAAACGCAGATTGCATGAGTAGGTACTTGATTTTCTTTTACAAATGTGGCCATGGGACTAACTGAAAAACTGAAGGGTATGTCCTGGTATTTTTGTCTAAACAATGTCTCAGAAGACCTGTAAATTGTATTTTCCGGTGTTAAATGCCTTTTTGATGCAGTTACACCTGATTTCAGTAACTAAGCGGGATACAATTTAAACCAATGAAATAGGTAGGTGTAAATGGGGTCTGTGGTCCACAGCCTTAGATAATTGTAAGATGGGCAATACAGGTTAAGTTAGCAACTAAAACATGTTGTGCCAAACACATCCTTATTCCCACTTATGGCCATACAATTCCACAAAACACCCTTCCACTGTAGATTGGACTATATTTCAATGTAACTTAATTTTGACATAAAAACAATGGAATACCATCTTTAGTCTGGACCTGCCCCGGTCCCAAGGAGTGTTTTAGTCCGTTTCTTGTTCCTGCCACAATTACCGAGAGTATGGCATCAGTGGTTTCCGAGCAGTTTGGAAAAAAATCCAGTTTGTTTGCTGCCTTTGGACTGTGCTTCTCCACTTGCTCTCTCCAGACCCAGCTCACCTTCCAGATGTTCCAGCTCAGACTGGTCCAGCAGCTCAAAATCTTCAGCTTCACTGTCTGTGTCTTCAGTTATCTCTAGTCGCTCCTGTATGGCAGCAGTGACAGCAGCTGTAATGGCATCACCAGCAGTCCTCTGCAGCAGTTCCATAGCCTGAGTCACCACTGACTCATCACCTAAACGTGTTACCCGTGTCTGTCTGGACTTTGGTGCAGATGTGATGGGCAGACCAAGACTCAGGTCTTCATCATCTTCGCCATTAGTTCCCGTGTTATCCAGGGACGGAAAGTCAGCCAGGTCACCGGAGAACACCTCCTCCTCACTGCGCCGGTCCAAAACTTTAGTGAAAAACAGAAAGTTTGTTTTGAGTTGCACTGTTGAGTTACACAAATACAAATACAATTAAGAAACTGAAAAAGAATAGACAATCTTGCCATCTGAGTTCTCTGACTGAGGTGTGTGCTCCTCTGATAAGTTAAAGGTGCCGTTATCTGTCCATGTTACTTCTGAGACCTCAGTGTCTGAAATGCACATCTCTCTACATACCATGGAGTCCATCTGAAACAGATCAAGTCAATCAAGGTTATTACTAGAGGCATAGTGTGCAAAAATGTGACATATATACATCATGGAAATGATACTTGGAGAAGCTTAGAGAGCCATAGGACGTCTTGAAGCTGGTCAAACAGTGGAAAGATCACTTAGAACATCCCAAAGCATGGTAAGCAGACTGTGGAATCATTTTCAAGAGACTAAAACAGTACGCTAAGATGACTAGGGCAGGGTCGCCCATCTGCCACAACAGCAAGAGATGGCCGCTACTTGACCCTATTGGCAAGAAGGAGCAGGCATAGCAATGCATCGGAGTTGTGGGGAATGTTTCCTGCTGCCACTGGATGACAGATATTCACCCAGACCATACAAAATAAGCTCCATCGTGTTGGACTGTTTGCCGAGCTGTGATGGCTCAGTTTGCAGCCTGACAAAGGAGGTTCCACAAATCATGGTTTGGGCTAGAATCAGCATTGATGGTCATACACAGCTCCACGTCATCAGAAATGGGTCGCTGACTACTATCAGATACCGAAACGAGGTCCTGCACCCTATAATGGTACCCTATGCAGGAGCAGTTGGAGCTTTATTTTCATGAAAGATAAAGGCCCCACCATGCACATTTCATTAACAACATGCTTCAGGAGGCAATCGAACGCATGGACTGCTCTTCACTTTCTCCAGACCTGAATCCTATTTAACATGCTTGGGATGTACTGGGAAGAAGTCTGGCAAACAATCCAATGCTTCCTACAGCACTTCTTGAGATGAAAGTTGCCCCACAAAAGAACTGCTGGACAAACTGATCATGCCATGCCCCACCATTGTCAGCGTGTTTTGGCAGTCTTGGGTGACCATACACCCTATTGAACAGTCAATGTGTGGCACGCTCATCCATTGACCTTGACCTTTACCTGTATTCTTGGATTAAGGAGTATTGATTACCTCTGTCTGACCCTCCCTGCTTGTGTATTGGGTCTGCTATTAACTCGAATGATTATTTATTAAATAACCTGTTACATGGCACTTGAGAACTGCCTTCACTTACTGCATAATACAGTGTAAATATAAAATGACCGACAGTTTTCTCCCATCATGACAGTTGTTGTAAACATTAACTGAAGCTGCTCTCTCATACCTGCATGATAGTATGTACTGCACTGCTGCCACACTATTGGCTGATCAAAGTACTGCTTGAATGATTTAGTGTCCCTAAACCACATAAAGATCTTCTACATTCAATGGCACAATGCATTTAAATAAGTAAAAATGGCATTATAAAGTAATCAACTTTCCTTTACCTTGGGAAACAGTAAGGACAGATCAGCTTCAATGCTGTCCTTCTCAGCCTGTGCCTGTTGCAGTCTCTTTTCTGGGTTAAAGAAAGATGGGAATTACACACATTACTGTAACTTTAGATCAATCTGTTGTGCATATATTCACTCTGTGACTAATTATGTAGAACATATTTCATTACCATGATTCTGCTTGATTTTCTGAATAAAGTGCCCAATTCCAAAGTCCAGTTTCTGCAGAACTGGCTCCAACCACATGCCAAACTCGTGGGATGACACCAGAGGCCATAAGAAAATGCCGAGCACTGGGGTGAACAGATGGACAGAGAATTAACATATGTCATAGCTAGTCAGCGTAGGGCAATCTGAAATAACCAGACACAGACTGAGAATGCCATCACAGTACATAAACAAATATACAGTACTGAGCAAAAGCCGTAGGAAACCCTTAGATTAGATAAACCATTGTTCTAGCAATGGTATAATTACTATATATAACTGTCTCAGTCTCTTTATTAGAATACAAATAAAAAATGTGTATGCAGTATTAAAACAAGTGTAAAGAAAAACCGAAAGAAAACAGCTTCTGTTATCTACAGTGGCAAGAATATTGTATGACACCCACCCCCCTTTACACTACAGTATAGTATCATCTGGGCCAAGTTGACCTTTCTACAGTCCAAAAAAAGCTTGAACTTTTCTGAAGGATGCCAGCCAAGAAACCACTTTTTTGTAAAGGGAACAGGATGAAAAGGCTAAACGATGCTCACAATGTTTGGAGAACATTTTCACGTATGAACAATAGCAGGGAAGAGAGAACTGGGACATTAAATCATTAGTTTTTTTTCCAAGTTTTTTTTTCCAATCGCCAGTAAATATATCTGATAAACTTACCTATGGTGTATGAAATAACAACTCCTGGAATGTAACTGCCCAGCACAGCCAGGAAAAAACATAAACTGCACACTAGAAGACAGAACTGCAGACAAAAATAAAATACCACATTACTATTGCAAATATATTAATATTTCAAATATGGATGCAGTGTTAAATATATTCATTCAAATTTGCTCCATGTGTATCATGTCATACTGAAACTCTTCAATTCATGTAGTACTCAAATTCTCTTTTAAGAAGCACCCTTCTACTCACAGCATGAGCAAATGCACTATTCAGAATAGCAGAGGTGTACAGTACCTTGCCTGGGTTCTGCTGTTTGAAAGACGAGGTCTCTTCTAGGAACAGTTTGAGGCTTAACCAGCAGTCTGTGAACTGAGCTTCTGATCCAGAACTGCTCTCCTGGCTTGAGTCAACCATTTCCCAGCTGTAATTAGATAAATATCCTTAAGATCAAGGTCAAGTTCTATACTTCCATCTTTAGATGCTAACAAGCTAAAAACCAGGTTGCTGGGACAATACTGTAAATATTATGCAAGTGAGAATTATCACCATTAAACATGCTAAATCATGTGTGACAGAGTAGTGTGTAACCAGTAACCTGTGCATAATATGAATATGATGAGGTAACTAAAAAAAACTAAACCCTAAAGCATAACCTTTTCACACACACTGCTCACAAAAGTTAAGGAATATTTCATAATGAATATGTACAAAAATGCTACCGAACTTTTGATCTGTCCATAAGGTTTCTTTTTCAAGAAAGAACATAATACATCAAATCTACACAAATGTACACAGATGTACACAGGAGACAATATACTGCTCACAGAAATAGGGGGTATTTCAAAATGAATATGAAGTGATTAAATAAGAAAGCATTTAAATGTAATTCTCTTTTCCCTCAGAGCTGATGTTCTGTGCTGGTTCCGGCACCGCACGCCTGGATGATCTTCCGGCTCGGCGTCG